>BQNB010022374.1:0-63080 GCA_026074375.1 Tanacetum coccineum | reverse complement strand
AGTTCACCATGCTTAATAGGCATAAGGACTGGCTAGTCCAAAGCAAATGGCTTTGGTAAAGACTTCTTAAATCCATTTATGGTTGACAGTTTACCAAAAATTGTATGGTAATCAATGCACCATAGTATTGTACTAAAGCATTGGCTACTCCAGAGCAAACAGCTATTGGTAAAGAGAATTCAAATCCTTTAATAGCTGATAGTTTGCTAAAAACTATAAGGTTATCAATGCACCTTGTTACTACAATGAAGCATTGACTAGTCCATAGCAAACGACTCATGGTAAAGACATATCAAATCTGTTGATGGCTGGTAGTTTGCCAAAAACTATAAAGCCAACTTAGTTGGATGTCGTTGTGTAGCTGTGAAGAGAAGACAAAGACTAAAAGACAAAGTATAATCTAATTTTTCAAAGAACATAAAACAGATCATCATTCAAGAGAAGCTAAAGACTTGAAGACATGCTTGGATACAATTCTCTAAAGCCCAAACTGAAGACAACTAAAGAAACTTGAATTTAACAAGTGAAGTTTAAGTTTAGGGGAGGATTGTTAGGAATTTTGTATAACAGACTTAATTCTGTTAGTATTATAGTTAGTTCTGCTAGTGTAATAGTTAGTACTGGTAGAAGGTTTATCATAGTTAGTACTGGCAGTAGTAAATAGTTAATACTGTTTGTGTAATAGTTAAGTCTGCTTACGCAGAAATTAGTTAGAGTTAAAGATATGCATGAGATATCTTAGGAAAAGATATGCATTATCTTTATACGCGTTTTGTAAAGCCCATTAGGGTTTCCTTGGTTTATAAAAGGAACTAGAGGCATAGTCTGTAGATATAGTTCTACAGAAGATCATAGAGATCAAATAGTAATCATAGTTTGTAATCTGTAACTTAGGCAGATTCAAAGTTCAATATAAAAGTGTTTTAATTGTGTTCTTCTTTACATTATTGATTAAATTCCGCATAATCAATAGTGGTTAATCATTGTTTCATCATTGTTACTTTGGATTTATCTAAGGCAACAAACCCTTTACAAGCTAAAGGTTATGATCCATTAAGCAAAGGGATCCTACAAGTAGTTTAACATGTTTGTTTAGGGATCATAAGAAAAGTATGGATTAAACTTGGATAAACTAGTGAATTTTGGAAACTATCAATATGAACATAATGTTTTTACACTTGGACTTATTAATCATTGTTGGGAATTACGTTTTCCTAACTTAGTACCGACAGTATTAATAGTTAGTACTGATAGTGATAGTTAGTACTGACAGTACAAAATGTTAAGTACTGATCAGTTAGTTAGTACCGATAGTAGAAATTAGTTAGTACCGTTTAAGAGATATGTATGAGATATTTTAGGAAAAGATATGTACGCGTTTTGTAAGCCTGTTAGGGTTTATCCTTGGTGTATAAAAGGATCCCTCTTGGCATAGTTACGATACGAACTCAATATATCTCATAACAAAATCATATCTCATAGTTAGTAATCTGTAATCATTCAAAGCAGATTAATAGAAATTATTATTTAGTTTTTCATTGTTCTTCTTAGTACTTGTGTTAAGATTCCGCATTAACACATAGTATTCATAATCAGTGTTTCTACATAGTCAACTGTATTTATACATCTTGGCTATCATCCTTAATAGGCTGCAGAGATCTATTCATAAGGGACTCACAAGTGGTATCAGAGCATGTAGAGAAACTCTGAGTAAGAAGAACCACATAAACAATCTGTTTCAAAACTCTTCCAATCCTATCAATAAGGATCAGTAATAAACAACCTCCACTCAACACCACTCCACCAACAACACCTCAAACAGCACCACAACAAGCCCCTCACACTGTATCAACATCAAACTCCCTATTCTAAAGAAGGGAGAATATGACATTTGGGCAATAAAGATAGAGCATTACCTAGCACATACAGACTATCCTATATGGGAAGTCATTCAAAAGGGTAATGGTCCTGTAAGTGTCACTACTGATACTGATGGGGTAATAAGGGTTTTACCTCCAAGAACTGCTGAAGAGACTTTGGCTAGAGAAAGAGAAAGAAAAGCAAGGACTATCTTGCTTATGGCTTTACCAGAAGATCACCTAGCAAAGTTTCACAAAATGACAGATGCAAAAGACATATGGGAAGCTATCAAATCTAGATTTGGTGGCAATGATGAATATAAGAAGATGCAGGAAGAACCCAAAGCAATGGTAACAGTTGATGGTGAAAGTGTTGACTGGACTGCTCATGCAGAGGATGAGCAAGAAGATTTTGCTTTTATGGCCTATGGCAATTCAAGTTCAGACTCTGAGGTAATCTCTTGTTCAAAACAATGTGTTAAAAACTATGCTAAACTTAAAAAATTGTATGATGAACAAAGAGAACAACTTAGTGATGCAAGCATAGAAATAAAGGCATATTCTCAAGGTCTTAAGAAAGTTGAAGCACAGTTAGTTGCTCATCAACAAGGACAACTTTGGTATGAACAAAAGATAAAATTTATAAAGATAGATTTAGTATGATTTAATAGATTGTTCTAAAACATACCATAAGAAATTGCTAGCAGAAGCTCAAAAAGAAAAAGAAGATTTAAAGGCTAAAGTAGAAAAATGGCATAACTCTTCTAAGAATCTTAGTAAACTGCTAAATACCCAAATGAGTGCTAATGATAAGTTTGGGCTTGGGTATGGGGATCACAGATATGATGGTATTTTGAGCTATGAAAATGAAGTGTTGCAGAGTGTTTTTATGAATAAAGAGAGTGAGTTAGAAAAACAACCTTTGTATGATAGGTTTGTTACAGCTGAAGGAATGCATGCAGTACCCCCACCCATGACAGGGAATTATATGCCCTCTGGACCTGACATTGAAGTAGATTACTCACAATTTACATATGGTCCAAAACAGACTCAACCTAGTGATTCTGAATCCCAAACAAGTGAATTTGATACCTGTGAATCTAACATTAGTCGAACCTCTGAATAGTGAAGAAACCAGTTGTCAATGAATCTAATGTAGAATGTCAACCTAGATCTGGTCTGAGCGGCTCCTATCATTGAGGAGTATTGGAATCAGATAGTATTTTTTAATGAGATGAGTAATGTGTCCTATTTCTAAACAAAAGAACAAGAAACACCTAGTTTTGCTAACCAGCAAGTAAAAACTCCTAGGGAAACTGTTAAGAATCAGTTCACACATAGTCAAAAACCTAAAGTTGATAAGAAAGAGTTGGGGTATGGGTTTACTGTAAGAGCATGTTTTGTATGTGGAAGTCTTAATCATTTAATCAGAGATTGTGATTTCCATGAGAAGAGAATGGCTAGAAAAGCTGAATTAAACAATGGATGGAACAAAAAATCTAGTCAAAGGGAGCTAAGGGAAACTTGGAACAATGTGCAAAGAGTGAATAAACAAAACCAATTTGTTCCTTCAGAGGAAGTACTAACTAGAACTGGTAAAATTCTAGGTTAGTAATGCGAGAGCTAGCGGTACTAAAAAGTTAGTATTGCTAGGTAATGTTTTATATTAGACTAGACAGTACTACCTAGTACTGCTATGAAAGTTTATAATGGGTATAGCCACTTGGTGAATAGAGGTTAGACCAGCAATATGTTTTCACAACGCTCATTTACATCTTCAAGGCCTTTAAAACATGACAATAGTACTTAGTAAAATATTTCAAAATAAGTTCAATACTGCTAAGGTGAATGCTATTAGTACTGTTGGGGAAATAGGGGAAACTGCTGTTAAGCCACTCAGAGGTTGTAATTGGAGTCCATAAAGATTAAACTGGCACAATGTTCTCCAAATACAATGGTGATCCAGTCTTAGAAACTGTTACACTTTCAAAGATCCACTAGGCAGACTCAAGCCCAAACAGGCTTGGGTTCCTAAGAGAATCTAATCTCTTTCATTTTGATGTGAAGGATTGTCCACATAGATGTTTAAAGAATAAAGAAATTAAGATTGTGGATGTTCCAGGCACATGACTGGATAACAAGAGCCTACCTTGCTGAATTTCAGACTTCTATGGTGGCCCTGTGCATTTTGGAGGTAGTAAAGGTTACATCACTTGGTAAAGGTAAAATAAAAAACTGGTAAGTTAGATTTGAGGATGTGTTGCTTTGTGAAAAGAACTTTAGCTTTCATTCTCTTTTTCTGTGTCACAAATGTGTGACATGAAAAGAAAATACAAGGTTCTGTTTTACTGACTTTGAATGTCTTGTTTTGTCTCGAATTTAAGTTAACCTGGATGAAATCAGTCTTATTAAATCCCTAGGACTAAATAATATGCTACAACTTCAATTTAGTGAACCATTTTGTATTCCTTATGGAGGATTGCTTGTTTATTTTGCAAAGGCCACAAAATGCGATGAAAATCTAAACCCAAATGGCATAGGAGGTTGGGGTTCATTGTTAATTTCACAAAACAAAAAAAAACAAAAAACTTTAAAAAATTACTATTCCAAATAAACCCCAAAAACTTGTTTTTACAAAAAATAAAAAAAGGGGGGGGGGGGGCAAAAAAAAAAAAAAAAACCGTGTTAATGGGAGAGGTTTTTTATCCTTTTTCCAAAAGATTTTTCAAAAATAACACCAACTTGTGTTGCTTTTCAGAAAAGGAAATAATTAAACGGGGGGCAAAAACCCACACCACACCCCAACCAAGGGGGTGGTGGGGTTGGGTGGGGGGGGTGTAGGTCCCTTTTTTTATTTCCTTGGTTAAAAGTAGGGGGTTGGGGGGGACGGGGGGGGGGGGGGGGGGTGCCAAAAAAAAAAAAAACAAAAAAATTTCAAAAAAGGGGTTTTTTATGCTTTATTAGCCACTCCTTTATAACGTCTTCATATGGGATTTGTTTGGATCCCTACCATCGGTTAAGGGAGCTTTAAAAACCAATTAAAGGGACCTTATTGCCTTAGTTATCACTGATGATTTTAGCAGGTTTAGTTGGGTGTTTATATTAAGAAACTAAGGAATGAAAACATACCCGTATTAGTGTAAATCCTTAAGGACATTTGTAAGGACAAATTGGAAACCAATTGAATCAAAAACGTTAAATTATTAGATGTGATAATGGTACAGAATTCAAGAACAAGGATGTTATTGAATTCTGTGGGTCAAAAGGGATCAAGAGGGAATATAGTAATGCCAGAACTCCACAACAAAATGGAGTTGCTGAAAGAAAGAACAAGACCCTTATTAAGGCTGCTAGGACCATGCTTGCAGATTCATTTTTACCTAACACTTTTTGGGCTGAAGCAGTTAGTACTGCTTGTTATGTTCTAAATAGGGTATTAGTGACCAAGCCTCTTAATAAGACACCTTATGAACTTTTAACTAGTAAAATACCAATTATAAGTTATATAAGACCTTTTGTGGTGCATGTAACCAATCTTGAATTTCCATTGACCACCTGGGGAAGTTGCTGGAAAATCTGATAAGGGTTTTTTAGTTGGGTACTTCTTACAAAGAAAGGCTTTTAGAGTATACAAATTTAGAAAGCCAAAAGATTTGAAGAAAACCTGCACATTACCTTCTTAAGAAAACAAACCAAATGTTGCAGGAAAAGGACCAAATTGGCTTTTTGATCTTGATTATTTAACTAATTCTATGAATTATCATCCTGTTAGATCAGAGAATCAAGCTAACATCATGCAGGTCAACAAGAAGCTAACAAAATTGCAGGTAACAGAGACATTATTGAGCAGGGGATTCTTGAAAAAGGAGGATGATCTGCTCTAAGACTGCTTGGTTCCTGCACCAATATGGCCTTACTCTCTCCCCCCCACCCCTTATTCTTCAACAATCACTCCTGATTTAAAGACAGATGAAAAGAGAGAAGGTCCAAGAGAGGAAGAACAAGTCTTTATGGATGAACTTGAAAGACTTAAGAGGCAAGAAAAGGAGGCTAAGAGGAGCTAAAGCTTCAGGAAGGAGTTTGCACAGAAACTAGAAACTTGGTTTTACAAGAAGAGCTGCTAAGACTAGCAGTACTAACATTTTTAGTACTGTTAGCACACCAGCTAAAGCTAGCAGTACTAACCTAGTTAATACTGTTAGCATACCAGTTAGTACTGCCAGTCCTCATGAGGGACTATCCTTTTCTGATCCAACCAATCCTGAACAAGATGATTCAGAAATACCTCCACTTGAGGATATTTATCAAAATTCTTCTGATGGTATTTTTACTACTTCATCTTATGATGATGAGGGTGCAGTGGCTGACTTCACAAACTTGGAAACTGTTGTGAATGTTAGTCCTATTCCCACATCAAGGATTATCTCTTCTCATCCTTCAGCTCTTATACTAGGTGATCCAACAGGCTTGTTAAAACAGGTGAAATGCATGCTGTTCCCCCACCCATGACAGGGAATTACATGCCTTCAGGACCTGATGTAGAAATAGATGATTCTAAGTTTACCTATGGTCCAAAACAATCTCAACCTAGTGAATATGAATCCCAATCAAGTGAAGTTGATACCTGTGAATCTAACATTAGTACAGAACCCTCTGAATTAGTGTCTGAACCAGTTGTCAATGAATCTAATGTAGAATGTCAACCTAAGGTCTGGTCTGATGCTCCTATCATTGAGGAGTATGAATCATATAGTGAAGATGAGTATGTGTCTATACCAACAAAAGAACATAAAACACCTAGTTTTGCTGACCAGCAAGTAAAAACTCCTAGGGAAAATGTTAAGAATCAGACCACACATAGTCAAACACCTAAGGTTAACAAGAAAGAATTGGGGTATGGGTTTACTGGTAGAGCATATTTTGTTTGTGGTAGTTTTAGTCATTTAGTAAGAGATTGTGATTATCATGAAAAAAGAATGTGCAAAGAGTAATAAACAAAACCATTTTGGTTCCTTCACAGTACTAACAGAACGGTAAATTCCAGTTAATACTACTAAAGCTAGCAGGTACTAAACATTTTTAGTACTGCTAGCGAAAGTTTTATAACAGATAGACAAGGACTAACTAGTACGTGCCATTAAAAGTTAATATTGTTAAGCCCATTGTGAATAGAGTTAGACCAGCAAATGTTTTTCACAAAACTCATTCACCATTATCAAGGCCTTTCAAACAAACAACAGTACTTAGAACAGATTTTTCAAAACAAAAAGTAAATACTGCTAAGGTAAATGCAGTTAGTACTGTTGGTGGAAAAAAGGAAACTGCTGTTAAGCCCTCAGCAGGTTGTAATTGGAGACCACAAAGAACTAACTGGTATAATATCTCCAAATACAATAATGGATCCAGTCTTAGAAATTGTTACACTTTCAAAGATCCACTAGGCAGACTCAAGCCTAAACAGGCTTGGGTCCCTAAGAGAATCTAATCTCTTTCATTTAATGTGCAGGATTATCCACATAGAGCTTTAAAGAATAAAGGAATTGTTGATAGTGGTTTGTTTCCGGGCAACATGTCTTTTGAAACATAGGCTACCTTTGCTAATTAGACAAGACTTTAATGGTGGCCCTGTTGCTTTTGGAGGTAGTAAAGGTTACATCACAGGTAAAGGTAAAATAAAAACTGGTAAGTTAGATTTTGAGGACGTGTGCTTTGTGAAAGAACTTTAGCATTTCAATTTAGTGAACATTGTTCCTTCAGGAGGATTGGCTTGTTTAATTGCAAAGGCCACAGCTGATGAATCTAACAAATGGCATAGAAGGTTGGGTCATGTTAATTTCAAAAACTTAAACAAACTTGTAAAGGGAAACCTTGTCAGAGGTTTACCTTCAAAGATTTTTCAAAATGACCACACTTGTGTTTCTTGTCAAAAAGGAAAGCAACACAAGGCCTCTTGTAAGGCCAAATCAGTAAGCTCTATTAGCCACTCCTTACAACTTCTTCATACGGATTTGTTTGGACCTACATCTGTAAGGAGCTTAAACCATAAGACCTATTGCCTAGTTATCACTAATGATGTTAGCAGGTTCTAGTTCTTGGTTGTTTCTATTGGGATGATAAATCCATAAGCTGCATTGGTTAAAGGGAGGCAATATGATGTGTTGTATAGTTTGTATGCAGTGTTAAGTATGCAGAAACTTGTTAACCATAGGTGATGCATTTCCAGAGGTTTGATAGGATTTAGAGAGTCATTGAGAAGAGTTATTGATGGTACTGAAGCACTCCTGTTACCTACATTGTTCATTCTTTGGTTGGACACAGTTAGTACCGACAGTGCAAAGTTAGTACCGCTGGGCAAAGTTTGTACCGCTATAGAGACGTTGAAGAAAAATACCGCCAAGGGTACAAAGTGTAAATTGAAACGGTTTCCTTGAAATTAGGTCTCCTAAACCTATATAAACCCATCTCAATTGCACAGTTCCTTACGCAATCTCTCTCAAATACTTTCATATATACAAGCCCTAATATCTCTCTTAACGACGATCACTCTTTCGACTACAATGGATATCATGATTCATGTTCCTAACACCATATTGTCCGAGCATTATCTAGAGAAGACTGAAGGAATGCAAAGTTTCACGAATCATTATATTTAATTACGCTGCAGTTTCCATCATCAGCACTCACTGTAAGTCCAGTGTTTTCTACTACTATTGTTAGAACATTTGGACGCTGCTAATCGCAAAATATTCAACAATGTAGAGGCCACATTACTGCCAAAGTAGCTGGCAAGCCTGTGTCTATCTCTAAAGCATCAATAAGAAGTGACCTTCTTTTTGATGATGCTAATGGGATATACTCACTACCTAATCAGGCTATATTTGATGCTATACAGCTTAGGGTATGAGGGATTTAACATGTTATACCTTTAACAAAGATTGTTTTCACACCCAATGGTAGGTTTTTTAATTCATACAATGAATCATTGTATTAGTTCAAAAAGCACCTCTTGGGATCAAATTCCTACTAATATTGCCACAAGGCTGTCATTTGTTTAAACATCTAATCAAAGTAAAAATTTTTCTAAAATTATTTAATGATGGTATGCTTAGACATTTAGATGCAAAGAAGATTTTGTCCATGTACCCTAATTTTTATTTACAACTTTTTAGATAAACAACAAGCAATGTCCCTTACCATTTAGATCATTTTCCTGTAAATGCTTTAACAACAAGTGTCTTTTGCTTTCTGAAAAAAAGGGTAAACATTTATCAGGGAAAGTCACCCCTTTATTTGCTTCTATGTTGGTACAACCAACTGAGGATGAGGGTGCTCCTTCAGAAAAACCATCTGAAGCACAGCCTACACCCTCTCCTTCTCACACTAGTGAAGTACCTCTTGAGCCAAAGACAGACTCATCTCCTGCTCACACTAGTCAAGTACCTATTGAGCCAGCAACGACCCATCCCTAACCATACCTTCTACAATCAATTCCCTGATTCTATTCCAGAAAGTTCTGGTAGGGATTCTTGGGGGTCATTATCTAGTGATAATCCCTTTCAGGAAGCGGGTGAAATGATACTCCAAAGGTCTATGATCTTTGTCTCTCTTTACAAGCATATTTCAGATCAAGCAAGAAATACAACACTTAAAGGCTTCAGATCAATAAGCTCAAGAAGGCCATCTAAACAAGTAAAATGCACACACCACAGACTGGATGCAAAGTGTCTCCTTGAAGCAAAGATTGGCAAGAAAGAGATCCTCAAAGAAACAATGGGTGCACAAAGAGTCTGTATCCAAACAGGGGAGGAAGTTTGCTAAAGGTGAACCTTCAGTCCAAAGAGATCCTCTATTTGATGAGATTCCTGAAGATACACTTGATCATATGGAAACTGAGAATGCTCAAAATGTGGGGAGGACAAGAGTTATAGTGGGTGAAGAGAAGGAGTATGCTGAAGATGTACTTAGTACTGAAGATGTACTTAGTACTGACAAGGAGAAAGTTAGTACTGACAAGGAGAAAGTTAGTACTGACAGACCAATAGTTAGTACTGACGGATCCAAAGTTAGTACTGACAGGCAAATTGAAGGTACTGATGAGCAAAGGAAAGGTACTGATGATCATACTGAAGAAGGAAGTGTTACTCAAACTACTCAACCACCACCTACTTCTACAATATTTGGAGATGATGAAACAATAGCTAAGGTTCTTCTCAACATGAGTCAAGCCAAAGCAGTTTCAAGAGAGAAGGAGAAAGGTGTAGAGTTGAAGGATATTGAAGAAACTGACAGACCTAGGCCTACCTCTACAAGATCACTTCTAACATTAAAGCCTCTTCCAAAAATTGATCCAAAAGACAAAGGAAAGAAGAAAATAGAAGAGATGTGAACTTATGGTATACCAGAAGGCTGAAGAAGTTTAAACAGCTTGCAAGTGATGAAGAGATGGCTAGGAAAATACAAGAAGAGTGGGAAGGTGAAGAAGAAAGAAACAGATTAGCTGAAGAAAAAGCTACCAATGAAGCTCTCATAAGAAATTATGATGACATAAAGGCAAGAATTAAGGCAGATAGACTTCTTGCTGAGAAGCTTCAAGAAGAAGAAAGAGAGCAATTTACAATAGAAGAAAGAGCAAAATTCCTTCATGACACAATTGCTGCTCAAAGAAAATTCCTTGCTCAACAAAGATCAGAAGCTATCAGGAACAGACCACCTACAAAGAATCAACTGAGAAATCAAATGATGACCTATTTGAAGCATGTAGGAAACTTCAAGCATTCTGAATTGAAAACCAAGAAGTTTGAGGAAATACAAGCCCTGTATGAAAAGATTAAGAGGTCAGATGAAGATTTCATTTCTATTGGGTCTGCTGAAGATGAAAGACTGATCAAAAAGATGAATGAAAAAGGAATTGATTCCTCTAAGAAAGAAGAAGTCAAGGAGGAGAGTAAAGAAGAAGAAAGTAACAGAAAGAGAAAACTTGGTACTAGGAAAAAGATGAAGTCAAGGAAAAGAAGATTCATACAAAACACTTTCGTAGATGATAAGTGAAAGAAAGAGAATGATTGATCTAAGATTAAAATTTAACAATAAGCTCCAGATTAGGAAAATAAGAAGTGGATAATGAAATAACTTAACAAAGTATCCTATCAAAGAATGGAAAACTGAGTGTCTTAGAACTAAACCACAGGCTGATAAAGCTGAGCACTTAGAGGAGATTAATCAAAATGTGGTGATTAGAAGCAATGGTCAAAAGAGATACTTTAGTACTTTAGATGAGTGTTTTTTTCCATATTGATAGAGATGATTGAATGTTGTTATATCAACTGGTGATGGACATATATCAAGATGAGATACCTGAAGGATTTGATAGAGAACTTTTGGGGATAATTTGATTGATTATGTTCCAACCAGAAGATGAAGATCAAGTTTTTGGAACTCACAGCAGGATTAGAGATATAGTAAGTTGGAAGCTACATGTTCTTCGGAGGGGTACTTACTTTAATGACTGGGCAGGATTAGTCCCATTCATATGCCACATACAGAACAAAGTATCCTTTAGAGAAAGAAAGTACTGTGAAAATGTTGGAATTACAGTTGGAAGTCTAAAGAAGACCGTACTATGGCGATTAGAGTTGATTAATTTGCCAAGAAGCAATTTTGCAGAGATAAACCTGAAGACCCTCAATGGAGATGAGGCGATCTTTGAGTGTTGGTTTCAAACCACACATCAAATTTTCATCATTGTCACCATGCTTAGCAAGCCTAAGAGACTGGACTAGTCCAGTAAGCAAACGGCTTGTGTAAAGACTTCTCAAATCTGTTTATGTTGACAATTTACCAAAATTGTTCGGGTTTTCAACAACCACCTTACTTCAATGGTAAAGAGTTGCTAGTCCAAGACAAATAGTTCTTTAACGACTAATCTAATCGGTTGATAGCTAATAGTTTTGCTAAAAACTATATGGTTTATCAATGCACTATATGACAAAGAAGCATATGTTGCTAGTCCAGAAAGCAAACGATATTTGTACGACAAATCAATTCCGTTGATGTTGACATGTTAACCAAAAACTGTAATGGGTAATTAACTCACCATGTTTTTACAATGAAAAGTTAACTATCTCAGAGCAGAATGGCTATTGTAAAGAACATCAAACCGTTTATGGCTGGTAGTTGCCAAAAACTACAAAGTCAACTAGTTGGATTGTTGTTGCTGAAAAGAAGATTCGAGTTTCTGAGAGAAATAAGTTCTGTGGATATGAACGTGGTTTTAAAAGCTCAAGAAATGTTTAAAGTGTTTGGATACATCCTCTATGTGCTAAAGAAGATAAATCTGAAGAAACATGAAGTTAAAAGAGTTCAAAAATCATGTTTAAGGGAGGATTGTTAGGAATTACGTTTTCCTAACTTAGTACCGACAGTATTAATAGTTAGTACTGATAGTGATAGTTAGTACTGGGGACCCATTTACCAAAACAATGTTAAGGACTGATCAGATAGTAAGAAGCGATATAAAAATAGTTAGTACCATTTTATAAGATATGTATGAGATATTTTAGGAAAGAAGATCTGTACGCGTTTTGTGTAGCCTGTTAGGGTTAATCCTTGGCTAAAAAAGGATCCCACTTGGCATAGATAGATACAACTCAAATATACTCCATAACAAAAAATCATATCTCATAGTTAGTCATCTGTAATCATTCAAAGCAGATTAATAGAAATTATTATTCAGTTTTTCATTATTCTTCTTAGTACTTGTGTTAAGATTCCGCATTAACACGTAGTATTCATAATCAGTGTTTCTATATAGTCAACTGTATTTATACATCTTGGCTATCATCCTTAATAGGCTGCAGAGATCTATTGACAAGGGACTCACAAGTGGTATCAGAGCCTGTGAGAAACTCTGAATAAGAAGAACAAACAAATCCAGTTATACATCTTCATCCTAAAAACTAAACATGTCTGGATCACAAGATGAAATTCCACCACCACCTCCACCATCATTACCACAAACACTAACCCAACAAACTCCTCATACAGTATCAACCATCAAGCTGCCTATTCTCAAAAAATTAGAATATGATATATGGGCTATGAAAAGGAATACTATTTGGCCCATACAGACTATCCAATCTGGGAGGTTATACAAAATAGGAATGGTCCTGTATCAATCACTACAGATACACAAGGACAAATTCAGGTTTTGCCTCCTAGAACTGCAGAAGAAATTGTAGCCAGAGAAAGAGAGAGAAAAGCAAGGACTCTACCTTTGCTTATGGCCCCTACTCCCACCCCCAGAAGATCATCTTGCTAAATTCCATAAGATGACTGATGCAAAAGAGATGTGGGATGCCATCAAATCTAGATTTGGTGGAAATGACGAATCCAAGAAGATGCAGAAGTATATCTTGAAGCAACAGTTTGAAGGATTCTCTGTATCCAACACTGAAGGGCTTCACAAAGGCTATGACAGGTTCCAAAGTCTTCTGAGTCAATTAGAGATTCATGGAGCAGGAGTATCCACTGAGGATGCAAATCAAAAATTCCTAAGATCTCTACCTTCTGCCTGGTCACAAGTTTCCTTAATTATGAGGACTAAACCAGGAGTGGACAGTCTCAGCTTTGATGATTTGTACAACAATCTGAGAGTCTTTGAGAGTGATGTAAAAGGCTCTACTGCATCATCCTCTAGCCCGCAAAATGTAGCATTTATCTCTGAGAACACCAGCAGTACTAATGAAGTTAGTACCGCTTATTGTGTTCCCAATCCTTCTGGTCAAAACTCACAGTATGAACAAACATCATCATACTCATTACTCTGCTAACAATCAAGTTGCCCTTAGACTAGAATCATGAGGAATTGTGAAACATAGATTGATAAATATACCAAGAAGGACAGTGGACTTGAAGTGGCAAGTGGCCATGATCACAATGAGAAGTGAAAAGTAACTACAAAAAGACTGGTTGAAAATCTATCAATTTGATGCAAAAGAACCAGTTGGCTTTGATAAAACCAAAGTTGAATGCTACAATTGCCACAAGACAGGGCATTTTGCTAGAGAGTGCAGAATCAAGGGAAATCAAGATAACAGGAGGAGGGATGCATGGAATTCGGGAACCAAGGATGGGAGCAGAACTGGAAAGAAGGAGGACTCTAAAGCATTGGTGACAATTGATGGAGAAGGTGTAGATTGGACAAATCATTCAAAAGAAGATGAAGATTATGCTTTGATGGCTTGCACAACTAAATCAGACAAAAAGGTAACTTCATGTTCAAATAAGTTAAAGAGACTTATTGCAACCTTAAAAAACTATTTGATGCCGCAGTAGAGAACTACGTAGTGATGCAAATAAATAGAAATAAAGGCATATTCTCAAGGTCTTAAGAAAGTTAAAGAACAGTTAGTTGCTCATCAACAAGGTCAACTTTGGTATGAACAAAAGATAAAATTTATGAAGATATACTTAGATGATAAAATAGATGTTCTAACATACCATAAGAAATTGCTAGCAGAAACTCAAAATGAAAAAGAAGATTTAAAGCTAAAGAAGAAAAATGGCATAACTCTTCTAAAATCTTATAAACTACTAAAAACCGCAAATGATTGCTAATGATAATTTTTGGCTTGGTATGGGGATCACAGATATAATGTATTTTGATTTAAGAACATGAAGTGTTGTGCAGAGTGTTTTTATGAATAAAAAAGAGTGAGTTAGAAAAACAACCTTTGTATGATATTTGTTACAAACAGATGGAATGCATGCTGTACCCCCACCCATGACAGGGGATAATGTATGCCCTCTGTACCTAACATGAAGTTACAATACTCATAAATTAACATATGGTCCAAAACAACCAACCTAGTGAAATCTAATCCCTAAATAGATAAAAAAAAATAAAAATCAGAAATGAAAATAAAAAT
This sequence comes from Tanacetum coccineum, assembly GCA_026074375.1. Taxonomy (NCBI): domain Eukaryota; kingdom Viridiplantae; phylum Streptophyta; class Magnoliopsida; order Asterales; family Asteraceae; genus Tanacetum; species Tanacetum coccineum. Next base: position 48,295 of record BQNB010022374.1, on the reverse strand, counting down.
CAAAAAAGAATAATCAATTGAATTTGATACCTGTGAACCTAACATTAGTATAAACCCTCTGAATTAGTGTCTGAACGTGTAAATGAATCTAATGTAGAATGTCAACCTAAGGTCTGGTCTGATGCTTCTATCATTAAGGAGTATGAATCAGACAGTGAAGATGAGTATGTGTCTACACCAAGAAAAGAACAAGAAACACCTAGTTTTGCTAACAAGCAAGTAAAAACTCTTAGGGAAATTGTTAAGAATCAATTCACACATAGTCAAAAACCTAAAGTTGATAAGACATAGTTGGGGTATGGGTTTACTGTTAAGAGCATGTTTTGTATGTGGTAGTCTTAATCATTTAATCAGAGATTGTGATTTCCATGAGAAAAGGATGGCTAAAAAAAGATGAGTTAAAAAATGAGTGAATAAGACTCTGACAACGAGAAAAGGCCAATTTGAAAACAGATGTGCAAAGAAGTAAATAAACAAAAACCAATTTGATTCCTACAGCAGTACGAACTAGAAACTGGCCAAATGCCAGTTAATACTGCTAGAACTAGCATATAAAATTTTAGTACTGCTGGCAAAGTTTTAACAAGACAGACAATACTTAACTAGTACGCCCTATGAAAAGTTAAATACTGTTAACCATTGTTGAATTAGAGTTAGACCAGCAAATGTTTTTCACAAAACTCATTCACCATCTTTAAGGCCTTTCAAAAAGACAACAGTACTTAGCACAAATTTTTCAAAACAAAAAGTTTATACTGATAAGGTAAATGCAGTTAGTGCTACTGGAGGAAAAAGGGAAACTGCTGTTAAGTCCTCAGCAGGTTGTAATTGGAGACCACAAAGATACAACTGGCACAATGTCTCCAAATACAATGGTGGATAGTCATATAAAATTGTTTACACTTTCAAAGATCCATTAGCAGACTCAAGCCCAAACATGCTTGGGTCCCTAAGAGAATCTAATCTCTTTCATTTAATGTGCAGGACTATCCACATAGAGCTTTAAAGAATAAAGGAATTGTTGATAGTGGTTGTTCCAGGCACATGACTGGAAACAAGGCCTACCTTGCTAAATTTCAAGACTTCAATAGTGGCCCTGTTGCTTATGGAGGTAGTAAAGGTTATATCACTGGTAAAGGTAAAATAAAACCTGGTAAGTTAGATTTTGAGGATGTGTGCTTTGTGAAAGAACTTCATCATTCAAGTCTCCTTTTTGTGCACAATGTGCGACAACGAAGAACAAGTTTCTGTTTACTGACTCTGAATGTCTTGTTTTATCTCTGAATTTAAGTACCCTGATGAAAATCAAGTATTACTAAAATCCCCCAGACAAACAATATGTACAGTTTTCACTTTAGAGAAAACATGGTTCCTTTCAGAGGATTGGCTTGTTTTAAATTGCAAAGGCCACCAACCTGAAATCTAACAAATGGCATAGGAAGGTTGGGTCAGTGTTAATTTCAAAAACTTAAATAAACTTGTAAAGGGAAACCTTGTCAGAGGTTTACCTTCAAAGATTTTTCAAAATGACCACACGAAACAGTGTTTGCTTGTTTGAAAGGAAAGCAACACAAGGCCTCCCTGTAAGGCCAAATCAGTAAGCTCAATTAGCCACTCCTTACAAACTTCTTCATATGGCATTTGTTTTGGACACATCTGTAAATGAGCTTAAACCATAAGACCATTGCCTAGTTATCACTGGTAGATTTTATCAGTTATAGTTTGGAGTGTTTTTCTAAGAACTAAGGATGAAACTAGTGGAATCCTTAAGGACTTTATAAGACAAATTGAGAACCAATTGAATCAAAAAGTTAAAACTATTAGATGTGATAATGGTACAGAATTTAAGAACAAGGATGTTATTGAATTCTGTGTGTCAAAAGGGATTAAGCGGGAATAAATAATGCTAGAACTCCACAACAAATGGAGTTACAGAAAAGAAAGAACCGGACCCTATATATGAGGCTGCTAGGACATGCTTGCATAATCATTTTTACCTAACACTATTTGGTAAAGCAGTATAGTACTGCTTGTTATTTCTAAATAGGTTTTTAGTGACGCACCTCATAATAAGACACCTTATGAACTTTTAACTGGTAAAATACCAATTATAAGTTATATAAGACCTTTTGGGTGCCATGTGACCATCTTGAATACCATTGACCACCTGGGCAAGTTTGCTGGAAAATCAGATGAAGGGTTTTTAGTTGGGTATTCTCTACAAAGCAAGGCTTTTAGAGTATACAATTTAGAAACCAAGAGTTGAAGAAAACCTGCACATCACCTTTTTAGAGAACAAACCAAATGTTGCAGGGAAAGGACCAACTTGGCTTTTTGATCTTGATTATTTAACTGATTCTATGAATTATCATCCTGTTAGATCAGAGAATCAAGCTAACATACATGCAGGTCAACAAGAAGCTAATCACAATGCAGGTACAGAAGACATTATTGATGCAGGGGATTCTGAAAAAGAGGATGAATCTGCTCAAGACTGCTTTGTACTGCCAATATGGTCTTCTTATTCTTCAACAATCACTCCTGATTTAAAGACAGATGAAAAGAGAGAAGGTCCAAGAGAGGAAGAACAAGTCTTTTTGGATGAACTTGAAAGACTTAAGAGGCAAGAAAAGGAGGCTAATGAGGAAGCTGAAGCTCTCAGGAAGGATTTTGCACAAGAAACTAAGAACTTGTTGGGTTATACAAGCAGGAGCTGCTAAGGCTAGCAGTACTAACATTTTTAGTACTGTTAGCACACCATCTAAAGCGAGCACAGTACTAACCAAGTTAGTACTGTTACATGACCAGTTAGAACTAGCTAGTCCACATGCGGGACAACTCTTTCTGATCCCAACAAATCCAAAACAAGATGAATTCAAAAATACCTCCACATTGAGGATATTTATAAAAATCTACAGATCGGAATTTTACAAATCATCTTATGATGATGAGGGTGCAGTGGCTGACTTCACAAACTTGGAAACTATTGTGAATGTTAGTCCTATTCCCACATCAAGGATTATCTCTTCTTATCCTTCAGCTCTTATACTAGGAGACCCACCTCAGCAGTTCAAACAAGAAGCAAAGTGAATAAAAGTTCTGGAGCCCATGCTTTTGTTAGCTATGTTTAAAAGCAAAGGAGAAATAATCATAAGGACTTCCAGCATTGTTTATTTGCTTGTTTTCTATCTCAAAATGAACCCAAGAAGATTTCAGAAGCACTTGAAGATGAAAGTTAGGTTGATGCTATGCAAGAAGAATTGCTGCAGTTCAAGATATAGAAAGTGTGGATACTTGTAGATCTGCCTTTTGGGAAAAGGGCTATTGGCACAAAGTGGGTTTATCGAAATAAGAAGGATGAGAGAGGAGTTGTTGTCAGAAACAAAGCAAGGTTAGTTGCTCAGGGACATAGGTAAGAGGAAGGTATAGACTATGATGAGGTTTTTTTGCTCCAATGCCAGGATTAGAGGCATTAGGATCCCTTTTTATTCCTCTTGCCTTCTTACATGGGCTTTATAGTCCTATCAAATGATTGAAGATTGCCTCCTTTATGGCAAATTGTGAGGAGTTATATGTTGTCCTCACCACCAGGTTTTCTAGATCCTAAATATCCTCAGAAGGTCTACAAAGTGGTAAAAGCTCTCTATGGGTTACATCAAGCTCCCAGAGCCTGGTATGCTACTTTATCTACTTTCTTGTTGAAGAATGGATACAGAAGAGGAACCATTGACAAAACTCTCTTCATAAAGAAAGGACAAACATGATATCATACTAGTTCAAGTTTATGTGGATGATATCATCTTTGGCTACAAAGAATCTTGGTGTGATGAATTTGAGGCATTAATGAAGAGTAGATTTCAGATGAGTTCAATGGGAGAGCTTACTTTCTTTCTTAGATTACAAGTCAAACAGAAAGAAGATGGTATCTTTATGTGTCAGGATAAATATGTTGCAGAAATGCTGAAGAAGTTTGACTTTGCAAATGTTAAGATTGCTAGTACACCTATTGAGACTCAGAAGCCTTTAGTCAAGGATGAGGAAGCCAGTGATGTGGATGTCCATCTCTATAGGTCCATGATTGGCTCTTTAATGTACTTGACTGCTTCTAGGCCTGATATTATGTTTGCAGTCTGTGCTTGTTCTAGGTTTCAGGTCACTCCAAAGTCCTCCCATCTAAGTGCTGTCAAGAGAATTTTTAGGTATCTAAAGGGCACACCCAAACTGGGTCTTTGGTATCCTAGAGTGTCCTCATTTGACCTGGAATCCTACTCAGATAGTGACTATGCTAGAGTAAATCTTGACAGGAAATCCACAATAGGAGGTTGTCAATTTCTTGGCAGGAGACTCATTTCTTGGCAATGCAAAAAGCAGACCATTGTGGCTACTTCTACTACAGAGGCAGAATATGTTGCTGCTGCAAGCTGTTGTGGGCAAGTTTGTGATTCAAAATCAAATGTTAGACTATAGGGATTTCAACTTCTTGAAACACTACAGATCTACATTGATAATGGAAAGCACCATTTCATTGTAAATGAATCCAGATACATTCCAAAACAAAGCATATTGCTATTAGGCACCACTTCATAAGAGATGCTTATGAGAAGAAACTTATTCAGGTGCTTAAAATCCACACTGATGACAATGTAGCTGATCTACTAACCAAGGCATTTGATGTTAGCAGGTTCCAGTTCTTGGTTGTTTCTATTGGGATGATAAATCCATAAGCTGCATTGGTTAAAAGGGATGCAAAATGATTTTTGTAAGTTTTTGTATTCATGTTAAGTATGCAGAAATATGTTAACCATCGGTGATGCATTTCAAGAGGTTTGATAGGATTTAGAGAGTCATTGAGAAGAGTTATTGATGGTACTGAAGCACTCCTGTTACCTACATTGTTCATTCTTTGGTTGGACACAGTTAGTACCGACAGTGCAAAGTTAGTACCGCTGGGCAAAGTTTGTACCGCTATAGAGACGTTGAAGAAAAATACCGCCAAGGGTACAAAGTGTAAATTGAAACTTTTCCCTTGAATTAGGTTCTCCTAACCTATAGAAAACCATCCCAAATGACATTCCTTACCAATCTGTCTCAAATACTTTCGTATATACAAGCCTTAATATCTCTCTTAACGACGATCACTCTTTCGACTACAATGGTTGTTCTTGATTCATGTCATAAGCACAATATGGTCGCGTATCTAAAGAAGTCTGAAGGGAATGCAGAGTTTCATGAGATCATTGATTTTCTTACGCGCAGTTCCATTCATCATGTTCTCACTATAAGTCTAGTTGTTTCTACTACATTTGTTGAACAATTTTGGACGTCTGCTAAGTCCAAAATAATCAACAATGTTAGGCACATTACTGCCAAAGTAGCTGGCAAGCCTGTGTCTATCTCTGAAGCATCAATAAGAAGTGATCTTCTTTGGGGAGATGATGTTAATGGGATAGACTCACTACCCAATCAGGCTATATTTGATGTTATACAGTGTATGGGGTATGAGGGGGATTTAACAGTGTTAACATTTAACAAATCTTTGTTTTCACCCTAATGGAGGTTTTTATTTCATACAATGAATCATTGTATTAGTTCAAAAAGCACCTCTTGGGATCAAATTCCTACTAATATTGCCACTACTGTCATTTGTTTAACATCTAATCAGAAGTATAATTTTTCTAAATTAATTTTTGATGGTATGCTTAGACATTTAGATGCAAAGAAGAAGTTTGTCATGTACCCACGTTTTATTTCCATCTTTTTAGATAAACAACTAGCTAATGTACCTGTACCTTTAGATCATTTTCCTGTAAATGCTTTAACAAGTAAGGTCTTTTCTTTCATGGTTAAAAATTGTAAATATTTCTCAAAGAAAGTCACCCCTTTATTTGCTTCTATGTTGGTACAACCAACTGAGGATGAGGGTGCTCCTTCAGAAAGACTCTAGCTAAATGTTTGATTTCCATGTTGTTTGTCTTTGATAACTAGATGCTAGCCTTGTGAGGATTGGCTAACAAAATGATCATTAACCAAGGGTAAAAGGGTTTAACACTTAACCTCATGTCTAACGAACTTGGTTAACAAAGTTCATATTCTTATTTTCCAAACTTGAACGGAACTTAAAGCATTTTTGTAATAAAAAGTAATGGCCGAAAGGATTTTTGATTATAATAAATAGACAATCATTTTAGTAATCTACCCGTTTCTTTAATCGATTATACTTTAATTCTGGAACCCATTATCTATCCAAGTTTATACATATTTGCTCTCGTACCCCCAAACAACATCATTTTATATCTTGAAGTACCTTGAAATCTTTAGCTAGTAACAGTCTATAAGATTTACCCCTTTCGTAATATAACCGACTCTTTTTAGAATTCCCAATCATGTGGAACGACTTGACAAGGTAGAGAGAGGGTTGCTAAAGGTAAATCATCAGTTCAAAGATGACCTCTGTTTGAACAATTTCCCCTAAGATTCAGTTGATCATATGGAGACAGAGAAAGCGACAGGAATGAGGGGAGGACAAGAGAAATGTGGAATGAAGACAAGGAGCATTGATGGATCGACTTAGTACTGAAGATGCCCATAGTACTGACAAGGATGGGAGTAAGTCCCGACAAGGAGAAAGTTAGTACTGACAGACCAATAGTTAGTACTGATGGATCCAAAATTAGTACTGATGAACAAGTTGAAGGTACTGATGAACATATTGAAGGTACTGAAGAGCACAAAGAAGGTACTGAAGAGCACAATGAAGGTGCTGAAGAGCAAAGAGAAGGTACTGAAGAGAAAGTTGAAAGTACTGATGGGCAAAGAAAAGGTACTGAAGATCAAACTGAGGAAGAAATTGCTGCTCAAGCCACTCAAACACATACTTCTACAGTCTTTGGAGATGATGAAACAATAGCTAAGGTTCTTCTAAACATGAGTCAAGCCAAAGCTGTTTCTAGAGAAAAGGAAAAAGGAGTAGAGTTGAAAGATATTGAAGAAGCTGACAGACCTAGACCTACCTCTAAAAGATCACTACTAACTCTGAAGCCTCTTCCAAAGATTGATCCAAAAGACAAAGGTAAGAAAAAGATTGAAGAGGAGGATGAATCTGAAAGTGAATCTGATGGTATTCCTCAAGCTGAGAAGAAGTTTAAGCAGCTTGAAAGTGATGAAGAGTTGGCTAGGAAAATGCAAGAAGAGTGGGAAGAAGAAGAGGAAAGAAACAAAATAGCTGAAGAAAAAGCTGCCAATGAAGCTCTTATAAGAAACTTTGATGATATAAAGGCAAGGATTGAGGCAGATAGACTTCTTGCTGAAAAGCTTCAAGAACAAGAAAGAGAGCAATTTACAATAGAAGAAAGAGCAAAGTTCCTTCATGACACAATTGCTGCTCAAAGAAGATTTCTTGCTCAACAGAGATCAGAAGCTATCAGGAACAAACCACCAACCAAGAATCAACTCAGAAATCATATGATGACCTTACATAAAGCATGTAGGAAACAACAAGCATGCTGAATTGAAAGTCAAGAAGTTTTGAGGAAGTACAAAGCTTTGTATGAGAAAATAAGAGGTATGATGTTGATTTCATATCTATTTGGGTCCTGCTGAAGAGAAAGGTTGTTCAAAAGGGATGAATGAGAAAGGAGTTGATTTTAACTAAGAGTGAATGATCAAAGAAAAGAAATAAAAAAGAAGTTCCAAAAGAAAGTAAAGAAGACGTTTAGAAGGAAAGTAAGAAGAAGAATGTACTAGAAAAAGAAAACCTTAGTACTAGAAGAAGATAAGTCAAGGAAAAGAAGATATATTCAAAACACTTCTGAAATGATAGTGACAAAGAGAATGAATGAGCTGAGATTGCATATAACCAATAATCCCAGATGAAGAAAACAGAAGTGGATTTTTGAGATTAACTTTTGCAGAAAATATCCTATCAAAGAATGGAAACAGAATGACTTGGAACTAACCACAGACTTATCAAGCTGGTAACACATTGAAGAGATTAATCAAAATTGTGGTAATTAAAGCAAGTGACAAAAGAGATATTTTAGCACTTTGATGAGATTATTGTCATGATAGTTGATAGAGAAGATTTGAATGTTGTGGTATCAACTGGTAATGGCCAGATATCAAGATGAGATACCTGAAGGTTTTGACAGAGTACTTTGGGGAGATCTGATGGTTATGTTCAATCCAGATGATGAAAATGATTTTTGGAATGCACAGCAGGATTGGAACATTGTGAGTTGGAAGCTGCATGGTTCTTCAGGGGTACATACCTTGTTGACTGAAATAGGATTAGTCATTCACATGCTGGTAGAAAAGAGGTATCCTTTGAGAAAGGAAGTTCTGATGCAAATGCTGAAATAGAAGTTAGAGTCTGAAGAAGACAATACTATGGCATTGGAGTTGATCAGGTTTATCAAGAAGATACTTGCAGAGTTGAGAACCTGAAGCAAAAGATTAGATGGTATTGAGAAGGGTTTTGAGTGTAAGCCTAACCACCACATCAACAAATGGTCATTAGTTCACCATGCTAACAGCATAAGAACGACTAGTCCATAAGCAAACGCTTGTGGTAAAGACTTTCTCAAATCCGTTTATGGTTGACGAAGTCTATACCAAAAATTGTAGGGTTCTCAACTCACCTGCTTACATGGTTACGAGTTGCTAGCCATGATCAAACAGTCAGGTAAAGATCTAATCAAATCTGTTGATAGCTATAGGTTTGCTAAAACTATATGTTTAATCAATGGCACCATGTATGGCAAAGAAGCATTGGCTAGTCCAAAAGCAAACGGTATTTGGTAAAGACAAATCAATTTCGTTGATGGTTGACAGTTTACCAAAAACTGTATGGTAATTAACTCACCATGTTTTTAAAATGAAGAGTTAACTATCCCAGAGCAAACGGCTACTGGTAAAGGAACATCAAATCCGTTTATGGCTGGTAGTTTGCCAAAAACTACAAAGCCAACTTAGTTGGATTGTTGCTGAAAAGATGTTGCTGTGTTTGCTGAGAAGACAAAGTTGCGCTAAAGAATAGATGAGTTTTAAAGATCAAGAAATGGTAAGAATGTTTGGGAAACATCCTCTGTGTGTTAAAAGCAATTGAAAAACCATTAAGTTAAAAAGAGTTTCAACAGTCATGTTTAAGGGAGGAATTGTTAGGATTTCACATGGATCCATGTGTCAGCCATGTGTGCCCACGTGGATGTTAACATGGACTTTAACAACTACACCCCAAGCAGAATCAAACTCGGAACCTCTTGTGTAGAAACCAATGACTCTAGCCGTTGGGCTAGAGCATGGCTCTAATTATATTATGTCATTTTTAATATATAAGGGTTAATATGTCTGGGTCAGATTCATTAATATAAAAGGTTCAATAATGGCGAAAAAGGTTCAAATATGAAAGGCCGGTACCGTTGGACTCGTAATTTCGCGCTCTTTACAATGGTGTGATCGAGGAATATTAACGACTTCGTTTGAACCTCGATAAACGTAAAAACGTCATCGAAAGTCACCCGAAAATTACCGTTTTTGCTTTGTTTTCAATCCTTTGTACCTGTAAGACATAAAAACACAATACAAACATATTTGCAACATATTTATCCATATTTTAGTGTTTTAGTCCGTTTATTAGCATTTTTCGGGGTACAAATGATGTGTGTTTTAGCACACATCAAAATTCCCCCACACTAAGCCATTGTTGGTCCCACACGCAATGTAAATAAAACACGCCCGAAAATAAATAATTAAATCCCCTTTTAACCTATGACCCCTCACAATCAAACAAGAACAGAAAAGGTCCATTAAGAAGGTTCAAAAATCATTTATTTCGAAAGCGCCCCCGTTTTAACCACTTATTTAATAATAATAAAAACTAAGATAAGAATTAAATAACATTATTTAAAAGGCTTAAAGAACGGGAGTTCGTCATCCTTGATTTTCACAATCCCCAAACTAAGCTTAAAACGAAATCACAGTTAAATATAAGATTAGATGCTAACACTACTCATAAATGCTAATTGTGTAAGTATAAACTTAACTTTTCGCTCCCATTATTCCTAAATTCCTCTAAAGATTTTATTATTATTATTATTGGTGACAAATAAATTATGCCCTTATTAATATAAAGTAAACCCGGTTTAGACCACAATTAGTTTGAAATCCTTTCCTAAAGAGACGATATGGTGAGAATAAGGTCCACATTAAGGTTCTAATTTCGCATGATTTAGGGGTTATCCTTTTTATTTCATCCGCAACAACTCAACTACGAGTCCAGAGACGGAGGCTTTATTTAGATAACCCCGGAGTCAAAATTTGGCTTTATACTTATTATTATTGCAACATTATTAAACCTCGGTCCTTTAGAAGGCTGCAACATCGGTTGTGAGCCAGCAAGATGCAGCAAACATATTTCGACCTCGGTAATTTCCTCGACCTTTTAGAAGGCTGCAACATCGGTTGTGAGCCGGCAAGATGCAGCAAACTTTTATCAGTCTCGGATTATTATAACTATGTGCCTTATTTTGAAGACTGCAACATCGGTTGTGAGCCGGCAAGATGCAGTAAACTTTTATCAGCCCACAGTTTTATTATTATTCTTTCCTCCACCCTTTAAACGACTACCACATCGGTTGTGAGCCGGCAAGAGGTAGTGGTCTTATTTCGGCTTCGGTTTATTACATAACTTATTATTATTAGCCAAATTTCAAGTCCTGTGGTCTTTTAACAACTGCCACATCGGTATGCGAGCCGACCATGGTCTAGGAGTCTATTTCCCCACAACACTGACAAAACCTCGATGTGTACCTTACTTTCACCAGAAGGAATCTCTACGAAGTGATTTAAACTAAGAATCGCAAAAACCTAAAGCAACTTTATTTTATTCAACAATTATATAGCGTTTAGTAAGCTGGTGGGAGCAAAAAGCCACAATTAACCTCTATGAGCTCTTCTAGGTTATCAACTTAATCCACGCTTAGCATCAAACTTATATTTAACTCTATCATATTTCGTTCTTTGCAAAATTTTAAAGTTAAGCAAACGCTAAGTCTCGAAAGCTAAGGGGAAAGCTAGAGTTTAAAACTCGGTCAAGTCAAAAGCTACCTAGTTCTACGGGCCTACTTATTTCTATACTTTAATATTTTCATCATTTTTTTTCATTTTTTTATATATATATATCATAATAAAACAATAAAAAATTTAAAATTTTGGTCAAAACGGGGTTGCGTGGGAACACATATAGGCACAGGTATGATCACATTTTGATAGAAATCCCCCCCCCCCCACACTTAGAATCGAACATTGGCCTCAATGTTCAAAAATGTCGGGTTTTAACCCCACACTTATCAACAAAAAAGGCAAATGCTAGTAATTCCAAGTGTGAAAGGGGAAACAATATATATATACATGATCAGGATTGAGGATTCCAAAATAAGCAGAAGATCGAAGACCGGATGATTAGAGGATTGAAAACAAGCACGGGTCTTCATGATCTTAAGGAATCCTGCAAGCAAAAACAATACTACAAACCAAAGAAAGAAGCACGCCCCCATACTTAGGCTATAAAATCACACACTATCTTATTAATCAAGAAAATAGAAAGAAGAAAAGACACGGGTTGCCTCCCGAGAAGCGCTTGTTTTTGTGCGAGTCTCTAGCTTGACTCTCCCCGAATTCCTTTGTCCTTGGGGCAGAAACAGAAGAATAGAAAAATCACTATCGGATTTTCATATGCCACCGGCTTAAGAGAAGAAAAATGAAAAGTGGAAATGCCGGGGTCAAAAATAGTATCCTCACTCCCGGAGGAGAGAAGAAAAAGAAAGAAATTCACCGAATAAGTGAAGATAAAAAGATATATTAGGATAACAAATGTGATGGAAGATAATTGGCGATCGCTGCAAAAGGTTAGCTTCACAAATGTCGGAGAAAAACTTTTCTCATAAATCCCAGGGTCAAAAACTTTGTCCTCGGTAATCAAATTTCATTATCAGGTTCATCCCCCCCCCCATTTAAGCTTATTGGGTCATGATCTAACAATCCTCGGGAGGGATGCCCCCCCCCCCCCCCCCCCCCCCCCCCCCCCACCCCCCCCGGGAGGAGAGATTATGGCTAGTGTATCAATAAGCAAACTCTAAGATATGGATTATATCTCCTTCTGAATCATGATAACCGTTCTCAATATCCGTAGAAATATCCATATCTAGAAAAGCATCGATTTCATCAATTACGCCTCCTGGGTCGAAACACTCATCCTTATTAGCATCGGAAAGAGGTGTGACTAGGAAAGTCGACTCATCAAGGTTGGAATCATAAGAATCCTTGCACTCAATGTCCTCTAACACCTCATCAAAAAGAGGATTTACGTCACTAGAGATATATTCGTCGTCAAATTCGAAAAGAGGGTCGTATAAATTTTAAACTTCTTTGCAAACGATCCTCATCGGATAGTAACTCGTTATCACTAGAGGTAAAATCATTTGAATTGAAAAGAGGGTTAGAGAAAGTCACGGATTTTTCCTCAAAAATGGGAGAGAAATCATCACTCAAAGGTAAAACGCTCTCACTATCACTATCGGATGAATCCTCGGACTCTCTTAGGATTGGAATAAGGTCCTCAACACTGGACTTTATGAATTCGTCCGATTCCTTTTCAGGAATAGTGCTAAGTTCCTCATTCCCCATTATGAGAGAGTCCTCGGGTTCTTCGGTTGGTAAATCGTGTGTGATTGCATTAACCGGAGAAATTTGAGGTGTTTTATTCAAAGAAATAATGCTCTCCTACTTTGAAATTCTGCAAACACGATGTAATACGAGTTTGATGTTTAGCTGTCGGCTCTGCGATATTCTTAACTTCCTGCTTTTCCTTATTGAGACGTTGAGAATTCAAATTAATAGAGAGAAGTTTAGAATTAAGAGCACTCTCAAATAGATCATCAATATTATTATGAATACAATAAAGCTCTTTTTGTTGACAAATTTCAAGCAAATCTAGCATCGTATCTTCCATATTTTGCTTTTGCTCTTCACAAACTTTTGTTCCACACGTTTCTTCAATAAGTTGACGAAAAACGAAGTTCGGTGAAAGTTCCTCCTTTTCTTGAGCTGCCTGCTCTTGTTCACATAATTCTTGCTCACGTTGAGCTACAAGTAAAGCCTCATGCTCATGTTGTTGATTCATTCTTTTCATAAAATCTTCCATTATCGTATAAAGCTCGTTATTTGTTTCAATCCATTCTTTACTTTTAATAAAAGGAGTGACTTCTGGAATTTCCTGAGGTTGATGATTATCGAACTGTTGTGGGGGTTGAATATGGTCAAAACCGAAAGAATTGAAATTTTGGTTCATCGGGTGACGCTGAAAAGTCGCACGAGGACCCCTACAGTTATCACAGCAAAGATATTGTTGAGAAAAACTTGGTGAATTTTGTAGATAATAATTATCACTAAAGTTTTGATTGTAGCACGGTTCCTGCTCGTAGACAAGCGGTACCCGTGGTGGACAATCAAACCCATAGTGAGAATCGTTCCCACATAACTCACACGAGTATGTCTCGTACTGGGGCTATGGAGGTTGGTTGAAGAAGTTCGGTGTTTCATTATAAGAATAAGGATTTGGGTTATAGACAAACTCATTTCCAGATCCTACACTACTAAATCCCGGACAATTTCTACCATTAAACGGACCTCCACACCACGAGCAACCAAAATGGTTATACGAAGACATGTCAAAGAATTAAACGGATAAGAGGATAAAGAAGATAAGAATTAAATGAAGTAAGAGGATAAAGGAGAATATTTTTGAATTTTTTTTTATAAAGATAATATTAAATGAAAATAAAAATATTTTTGGATTTTGTTAATATTTATATAAAAGAAAAATAAAATGAAAAAGAAAATATTTTTGGATTTTTATATTTTTAATAAGTACAAAAATAAACTTTCCGAAGAAAGGATCTTCAAGGCTCGAACATAAACAATCCCGTAAAAATCGCTACACCTCTCCCCGGCAGCGGCGCCATTTTGATGTAATCGTTTTCCAACGCATCAAATAAACCCTCAGATATATAATATATATATTTATAAAATACATATATGTATACGCAAGCTAAGTATCATACAAATTATTCTTAGGAAAGAATAAAAAGTAATCAACACGGGTATCGTTTTTCTCGGCGAAAGGTGAATGGAAATCTACATTCAAGTTGTAAATCGAGCTTGATTGTCATAAAAGTTTTTTGGTTTTGGTTTTAAACCGTTTTTAAACTAAAAATTAAACTAATATTAATTCTAAGATTTAAAACTACAAGGTTATACTAAAATTGATCTAAAAGATATAAATGACAAATATGCTTGCTAAGTGAGGTGAAATGTTCCTTAAGTGCGGGCTTAGGTTTAACGAATTAAAATTCTTAGAAAACAAGTTTCAAGAAATTAAATGACAAGTAAAGTAAAATGCTTTTAAAAATAAATGACAAGTATTTAAATTGCATTAAAAGTAAATGACGGTATGTAAATTGACTATTAATTTTTTAAACCTTTTTAAAACCGCACTTAAATTCCAAATCACTAATCACTTAGCAAACACAAGTTAAACTACTCACTACGCATCATGATCAAATAAGCAAAGCAAAACATTTACATTAAACACACTATAATATTGAAAAATGATAGAAATAGGACCAAATTGAAGAGCCGCAAATAACGATAACCACCCCGTCCATCTTACAAACAAACTTAATAAACATTAAATAATTTTATCACTTTAAGCTCTTACTCACTAATTAGCAAGTAAAGGTGTCCAACTTTATCTAGCAATTACTTTTATACAAACAATAAAGATTAAAAACTTTATCTATTTATCAACCTATAAGACCCTTAATCACCGCCTTAGATGTAGAAAAAATAGAAATAAAAATAAGCATGAAAAGTTAGGACAAAATAAGCTAATAAGATGAAAAACCTTTTTAGAAAAAAAAAGCTATTTTTGAAAACTAAATTTTGTAAAAATAAAACTAGATTAAATCTATATATAAAAAAAACTACTTTTGAAATAAAAACTAGAATAAGCTAAAAGAACATCAAGGCTTTTTCGAGAAAGGATGAATACTATAAGCTTATAAAGTAAGCCACTCACAAAGTAAGCAACAAGTACCCTTGAAATAAGCCCTAGCTTAATAAGCCTATAAGAAAAACTAGTAAAGTTTAGAATTTTTATGACTAAAATAAGCAACATAATAAGCTCTCGAAATAAAGTGCCTCAAGTACTAGAATGAATAAGGTCTAGTAGGCAAGTACTCCTGACACCCTTTTTAAGCATTCGCATCGAGCTGAATCATACAATAAGCACATTTGAATAAGAAAAGAAAAGAAAAGAGATTAGAAGAGAAATAAGCAAAAGCTTATTTAGATCTTATAAGCTTTAGATTCAATTAAATAAGCTAAAAGCAACAAACTTTATGCTAGAAAATAAGCTAAAAAGACAAGATCTATTATTTTTAGATCTAATCTACCCAAAACCAAGGTGTTCAATCAAGTTAACAAGAGACGGGTATATTTAAGGATTATATCATAAAAACAATAAGCAAGAAAAAAGCAATCGAAAATAACTAAATAAGCTACATCGAAAACTCTAAATCAAAAACAAAAAAAATAAGCTAGTCTAAATAAGCTATAAAAAGAAGCCTTATAGAAAAGTAAGCTAAGATATCGGATCCAAAAAATAAGCTATAAGCATGCGCTTATTGGAAATAAGGCAAAGGAAGAAAGATAGAAAGAATAGCTAAAAAGAAAATTAAGCATTTAAAAAATAATAAGCATTAAATTAAAACCAACCTAAACATCTTCATTAATAAGAACTCAAAATCTTGAGTAACAATAAGCTAAATAAGCTATAAAAGCTTTACAATAACAAACTATAAAGCGAAAATGACATAAAAATAAGATACACCGACTCTACACTATATTGAAATAAACTAAATCTAAACAGCTCGTTCAATGTTGCTAGGATGCGTGTGCTTTTATTAGCCAAGTGGGTTGGGGTAAATCGTCCCCATGTCCAACTGCCAGCCATAGGAGATCCAGATCTGGGGATAATTTTTGTCCATTTGGAATGGAGGAGCGTGAGCCCCCCCCATGGTAATTTCCAAGAAGCTTCCACCAACAGCCAATGATTGGCATTGAATTTCGTCACCTCGTACACGTCGAATGGAATTTTTGATCTGCCAATGGAGCAATTACACGTGTCCCTTGCCAGCGTTAATAAAACGCGTCTCAAATTATTACCCACACATTTACTCGAATTCCTTTGCTTCAGTTAAAAAATGAAAGGACATAGAAAATGCCATGTGTCGAACTTTGATTGGACATGAAATTGGATAGGGGGACTGCACGTGAGGTGAGGTGATTTAATAAGAACCCACGTGACCATTCGTTGCTTACACTTCTTTTTTTAATCATGCATAAAACAACAGCAGACAATACTTTGTTTCAATTTGTTAATTGGGCCTTGACTTCTTTTCTCTCATATGGGCCGAGTAGTTTAACAGTATCTGGGCCGAGTAATTACCACTTGGTCTTGGTCTGGGTCTGAAATTTGCATTAAATAAGTATGGGTCGGTCTTACCCATATAAATAGTGTCGGGTCGGCCTAATAAAAGATGAAGGCACCATTGGACTCGGATTTTCGTGCTCTTTCCAATGGCATGCTCGGGGGCTTTTCACAACTATGTCTTGATTTTGAATAATAAGCACTCTTTATCGCGACAAAACCATAAATACCCGTTTTTGCTCTGTTTTCAATCATTTTTACCTTCAAGACATAAAAATACCAAACAAACATATTTGGAAGATAATTATCCATATTTTAGCATTTTTAGTCCAATTAATAGTGTTTATAATGGTGTAAAAACGATGTTTGTTATTAGCACACACAGAATTCCCCCACACTAAGCCATTGTTGGTCCCACACGCAGTGTAAATAAAACACGCCCGGAAATAAATAATTTTATCGCCCTTTAACCTATGACCCCTCACAATCAAACAAGAACAGAAAGGGTCCATTAAAAGGTTTAAAAATCATTTAATTCGCAAGCACCCCCGTTTTAACCATTTATTCAATAAAAGATAAAAACTAAGATAAGAATTAAATAACATTATTTAAAAGGCTTTAAGAACGGGAGTTCGTCATCCTTGATTTTCACAATCCCCAAACTAAGCTTAAAACGAAATCACAGCCAAATATAAGATAAGATGCTAACACTACTCATAAATGCTAATTGTGTAAGTATAAACTTAACTTTTCGCTCCCATTATTCCTAAATTCCTCTAAAGATTTTATTATTATTATTATTATTGGTGACAAATAAATTATGCCCTAATAATATAAAGTAAACCCAGTATTAGACCATAATTAGTTTTGAACTCCTTCTAAAGAGACGATATGGGTGAGAATAAAGGTCCAAATTAAGGTTCTAATTCGCAAATGATTAAGGGGTTATCCTTTTATTTCATCTGAAACAACTCACAACGAGACACCAGAGATGGAGGCTTCATATTTAGATAACCCCAGGATCGAATTTAGCTTTAAACTTATTATTATTGCATACATTATTAAACCTCAGGGCGGTTCCTTTAGAAGTGCCTGCAACATCGGTTGTGAGCCGGCAAGATGCAACAAACATATTTCGACCTCGGTAATTTCCTCGACCTTTTAGAAGGCTACAACATCGGTTGTGAGCCGGCAAGATGCAACAAACTTTTATCAGTCTCGGATTATTATAACTATATCCCTTATTTTGAAGACTGCAACATCGGTTGTGAGCCGGCAAGATGCAGTAAACTTTTATCAGCCCACAGTTTTTATTATTATTCTTTCCTCCACCCTTTAAACACTGTCCACAAGCGGTATGACGATACCGACATGTATCTAGAAGTTTTATTTCGGCTTCGTTTATTACAAATTATTATTATTAAGCCAATTTCAAGTCCCTGTGGCTTTTAACAACTGCCACATTGGCATGCGAGCCGACAAGGAGTCCAGAGTCTATTTCCCCCACAACACTAACAAGAACCTCGATGTTAAACAAAAAAAAAATACCCCTTTACTTTCACCAGAAGGAATCTCTACGAAGTGATTTAAACTAAGAATCGCAAAAACCTAAAGCAACTTTATTTTATTCAACAATTATATAATGTTTATTAAGCTGGTGGGAGCAAAAAGCCACAATTAACCTTTATGAGCTCTAAAGATATCCAACTAATCCATGCTTAGCATCAAACTTATATTTAACTCTATCATATTTCATCCTTTGCAAAATTTTAAAGTTGAGCAAACGCTTAGTCTAAAAAGCTAAGGAGAAAGCTAGAGTTTAAAACTCGGTCAAGTCAAAAGCTACCTAGTTCTACGGGCCTACTTATTACTAACATTTTTATATTTTCATCATCATTTTTTTTAAGCTAATAAACAATAAAATTTTAAAATTTTGGTCAAAATAGGGTTGCGAGGGACACAGCAAGGCACAGGTAAGATCACATTTCGATAGAAATCCCCCCCCCCCACACACTTGACGATTGAACATTGGCCTCAAATGGTCAAAAAATGGTTCAAGTTTTAACCCCCACACTTAGGAATGAAAAAGGAAAATGCTAGTAATTCCAACTGTGAAAGGGGAAACACAATATATATACATGATTAGGATTGAGGATTCCAAAATAAGCAGAAGATCGAAGACCAAATGAATTGGAGGGATTGAAAATAAGCACGGTTCTTCAACGATCTAAGGAAACCTGCAAGCAAAAACAACACACAAACCAAAATAAAGAAGCACGCCCCCACACTTAGGCTATAAAATCAAACACTATCTTATTAATCAAGAAAATAGAAAGAAGAAAAAACACGGGTTGCCTCCCGAGAAGCGCTTGTTTTTGTGCGAATCTCTAGCTTGACTCTCCTCGAATTCCTTTGTCCTTGGGGCATGAAATAGAAGAATAAAAAATCACCATCGGATTTTCATATGCCATCCAGTTGGCTTAAGAGAAGAAAAATGAAAGTGAAATCGTGGGTCAAAAATAGTATCCTCACTCCGGAGAAGAGAAGAAAAAAGAATCTGCCGAATACGTGGAGATAAGGAAAAGAAATAATCAATAACAAATGTAATGGGAAATATATGGCGATCCTCAAAGGTTAACTTCACAAATGTCAGAGAAAAACTCTTCTCATAAATCCCGGGGTCGAAAACTTTGTCCTCGATCATCAAATCATCATTATCAGGTTCATCCTTTAAGCTTCTTGGGTTATGATCTAAAAACACCTAGGGATGGAGATTAGGGCTATTGTCATCAATAAGCAAACTCTCAAGATAGATTATATCTCCCTCTGAATCATGATAACCATTCTTAATATCCGTAGAAATATCCATATCTAGAAAAGCATCAATTATGCCTCCTGGGTCGAAACACTCATCCTCATTAGCATCGGAAAGAGGTGTGACTAACAAAGCCGGATCATCAAGGTTAGAAACATAAGAGTCCTTACTCTCGATGTTTTCTAACACCTCATCAAAAAGAGGATTTACGACCGTCATTATTGAAATTCCGTCGTCAAATATCGAAAGAGGGTTTTAGAGAACAGTCACGGATTATTTTCCTCAACAATGGGAGAGAAATCAAGCACTCCAAGGTAATAACGGAATGGTTGGGTGGTTGAATCTCTCACAATCACTCCTCGGATGGAATCCTCTGGACTCTCTTGGGGAAAAACAAAAAAAAAAATTTTGGAAACATAAGGGTCCTCAACACTGTACTTTATGAATTCGTCTGATTCATTTTCAAGAATAGTGCTAAGTTCCTCATTCCCCATTATGAGAGAGTACTCAGGTTCTTCGGTTGGTAAATCGTGTGTGATTGCATTAACCGGAGAAATTTGAGGTGTTTTATTCAAATAAATAATGCTCTCCTTAGAAATAACTTTGAAATTCTGCAAACATGATGTAATACGAGTTTGACGTTTAGCTGTCGGCTCTGCGATATTCTTTACTTCCTGCTTTTCCTTATCGAGATGTTGAGAATTCAAATTAATAGAGAGAAGTTTAGAATTAAGAGCACTTTCAATTAGAGCTTCAACATTATTATGCATACAATAAAGCTCTTTTTGTCGACAAATTTCAAGTAAATCTACATCGTATCTTCCAATTTTGCTTTTTGCTCTTCAAAACTTTGTTCCACGCGTTTCTTCAATAATTGACGAAAAATAAGTGTTTTGGTGAAAGTTTATTCTTTTCTTGAGCTACTTGCTCTTGTCTGTAAGTCTTGCTCACTTGAGGCTACACGTAAAGCTCTTGCTCACGTTGTTGAAATTCATTCTTTACTAAAAAATTCATATCGTATAAAAAGCTCGTTATTTGTTTCAATCCATTTCTTTTACTTCAACCAAAGGATTTACTTCTGGAATTTTCCTGAGGCTGATGATTAATCGGAACCTGCTGTGGGGTTGAAATATGTAAAAACCAAAGAATTAAATTTATAGTTCCATCGGAGTGACGACTTGAAATTCGCATGTGGACCCCTACAGTTATCACAAACAAAGATAATTTGAGAAAAACTTCGGTGAATATTGTGAAAAAAATTATCAATAAAGCTTGATTGTAGCACGGTTCCTGCCCATAGACAAGCGGTACCCGTATGTAACAACAAACCCATAGTGAGAATCGTTCCCACATAACTCACACGAAGTATGATTCTCGTACTAGGGGCAGTGAGGTTTGTTGAAGAAGTTTAGGTTTCATTATAAGAAATAAGGTTTGATTATATGACAAATTCATCCGTCCCAACAACTTCTACACCCCGATAGTTTCCACCTATTAAAAAACGGACCTCCACAACCACGAGCACCAAAATGGTTATACAGACATGTCG
Source organism: Tanacetum coccineum (assembly GCA_026074375.1). Lineage (NCBI taxonomy): Eukaryota > Viridiplantae > Streptophyta > Magnoliopsida > Asterales > Asteraceae > Tanacetum > Tanacetum coccineum. Next base: position 27,385 of record BQNB010022374.1, on the reverse strand, counting down.
AAGAATTAAACGGATAGAGGATAAAGAAGATAAGAATTAATGAAGTAAAAGGATAAGAGTAGAATGATTTTTTATTTTGAAATTTTTATAAAGATAATAAAAATAGAAAATATTTTTGGTATTTTTTATATAATTATAAAAGAAAAGGAAAAAATAAAAATAAGAAGAAAAATATTTTTGGATTTTTATATTTTTATAAGAACGAAAATAAACTTTCCGAAGAAAGGATCTTCAAGGCTCGAACACAAACAATCCCGTAAAAATCGCTACACCTCTCCCCGGCAGCGGCGCCATTTTGATGTTCATCGTATTTCAACGCGTTTATCAAACAAATAAACCCTCAGATATATAATATATATAATTATAGAAAATACATATACGTATACGCAAGCTAAATATCATACAAATTATTCTTAGGAAATAATAAAAAGTAATCAACACGGGTATCGTTTTCCTCGACGAGAGGTGAATGGAAATCTACGTTCAAGTTGTAAATCGAGCTTGATTTTCATAAAAGTTTTTTTGGTTTTAAACTATTTTTAAACTAAAAATTAAACTAATATTAATTCTAAGATTTAAAACTACAAGGTTATACTAAAATTGATCTAAAAGATATAAATGACAAATATGCTTGCTAAGTGACGTGAAATGTTCCTTAAGTACAAGGTTAGGTTTAACGAATTAAAATCCTTAGAAAACAAGTTTCAAGAAATTAAATGACAAGTAAATTAAAATGATTTTTAAAATAAATGACAAGTATTTAAATTACATTAAAAGTTAATGACGGTATGCAAATTGACTATTATTTTTTTAAACCTTTTTAAAACCGTACTTAAATTCCAAATCACTAATCACTTAGCAAACAAAAGTTAAACTACTCACTACGCATCATGATCAAATAAGCAAAGCAAAACATTTTAAATTAAACTACACTATTTAATTGAAAAAAGATAGAAAATAGGACCAAATTGAAGAGCCGCAAATAAACGATAACCACCCGATCTTACAAACTTAATAAACAAATAAGTTTATCACTTTTAAGCTCTACTTCACTAATTAGCAAATAAAGGTGTCAACTTTATCTACTAATTACTTTCATAAAAACTATAAAGATCAAAACTTTATCTATTTATCAACCTTATAAGACCCTTAAGCTCCGGCCTTAGATGTAGAAAGATGGAATAAGGAATAAGACATGAAAAGTTAGGACAAAATAAGCTAATAAGATGAAAAACCTTTTTAGAAAGAAAAAAATAAGCTATTTTGAAAACTAAATTTTTTAAAAATAAAACTAGATTAAATCTATATATAAAAAACAAATTTTGAAATAAAAACTAGAATAAGCTAAAAAACTATCAAGGCTTTTTCGAAGAAAGGATGAAGAATATAAGCTATAATAAGCCACTTCTTAGTAAAATAAGCTTATAAGACCCATAAGCTCCTCGCCTAAGTGTTGGATAGATTTCATCAACATTAAAACAAACAAGGGTTAAGATGAACAAGATAACAATAAGCTATTAAGACAAAATAAGCTAGATATTATTCTAAAGACTATAAGCTAATAAAAGGATGAAAACTTTAGATCTAAATCCACCCGAAACTAAGGTGTTCAATCAAGTGAACTCGGATCGGGTATATTTAAGGATTTAGATCTAAGAAAAATAAGCTAGAATTAAAAACTAAATTTATGCTAAAATAAGCTAGAAATATAAGATCTATTATTTTTAGATCTAATCCACCCGAAACTAAGGTGTTCAATCAAGTGAACAAGAGACGGGTATATTTAAGGATTAGATCTAAAAACAATAAGCTAGAAAAATAAGCACTCGAAAATAAGCTAAAATAAGCTCACTCGAAAAGCTCTAAATCAAAAACAATATAAAATAAGCTAGTCTAAATAAGCTATTAAAGAAGCTTATTAGAATATAAGCTTAAGAGATCGGATCCAAAAATAAGCTATAAGCATGAGCTTATTTGGAAATAAGCAAAAGAAGAGAAAGAGTAGAAGAATAAGCATAAAAAGAAAATAAGCATCAAGAAATAATAAGCATTAAATAAAAACCAACCTTAAACATCTTCATTAATAAGCTCAAAATCTTGATTACAATAAGCTAAAATAAGCAACAAAAAGCTTTTACAATAAGCAAACTAATAAGCTAGAAAGACATAAAAATAAGCTACACTACTCCTACACTATATTGAAAATAAACTAAATCTTAACACCCAAATGAGCTGCTATGCATGTGTATTTATAACCCAAAGTGGGCAGGGGTAATTTTGTCTTTTCAGTGCTTCGTCCAATCAAAGTTGCAGATCTAGGGGCATTTTGGTCATTTAACAGCTCCCACCAACTCATTTATTGCCAATTATTAGCAGGGAAAGCGCGTCCTGACAACTTATAACAGCTGGAGCCACCAATCTTTGCTTGCCACGTGTCTATCTAGATCATTCCTCGTACCTGCAATACTATGAACAGTACCTCGTACCAATGATTAGAGGTGCCACATGGCAGCCTCTGATTGGCCAGACGCCATGACGTGGCACGCTACGTGGCAACCACGTGGTAGGTCAACGACCAGTCAACTACCGTCGGACGACCAGTCAACGGCAACCTGTAAGGCATAAAAACACAATACAAACATATTTGCAACATATTTATCCATATTTTAGTGTTTTAGTCCATTTATTAGCATTTTCCAGGGTATAAATGATGCGTGTTTTAGCACACATCACTAACGACGTTTGGGAGTTAGTTCCACAACCTAAGAATATGACAATTATAGGAACTAAGTGGGTATTTAGAAATAAGTTAGACGAGAACGGTATTGTTTCTCAAAATAAGGCTAGGTTAGTTGCTCAAGCCTACAACCAACACGAGGGCATCGATTATGATGAAACTTATGCTCCGGTTGCTAGACTTGAATCTATTAGGATATTATTAGCCTATGCTTGCGCCTTAGATTTTAAATTATTCCAAATGGATGTAAAAAGTGCATTCCTGAACGGTTTTATCAATGAGGAGGTATACGTGGCACAACCTCCGGGATTCATTGATTTTGAAAAACCGGATCATGTTTATAAATTAAAGAAAGCTTTATATGGTCTTAAACAAGCACCCAAAGCTTGGTATGATAGATTAAAAGCTTTTCTTATTAAACATGAATATAAAATGGGAATGGTAGATAACACTCTTTTTACTAAGAAGAAAAGTTCAAATCTCATCATTGTTCAAATATATGTCGATGACATTATATTCGGTTCGACTTGTCAAGACATGTGTGATGAATTTGCCAAAATCATGCATGACGAGTTCGAGATGAGCATGATGGGTGAACTTAACTTCTTCCTTGGATTACAAATTAAACAAATGGAAGACGGTATATTCTTTAATCAATCTAAGTATATTAAAGAAATGCTTAAGAAATTTGGTCTAGAAGATTCTAAACCAATGAAAACCCCCATGTCCTCCGATACTAAACTCACGAAAGACGAAGAGTGTGAGTCGGTAGTTATTACCAAGTATCGAGGCATGATAGGTAGTTTATTATACCTAACGGCAAGTAGGCCCGATATCATGTTTAGTGTCGGCCTTTGTGCCCGCTTCCAAGAGGCTCCCAAAACCTCTCACCTTGAAGCGGTTAAGCGTATCTTCCGATACATTAAAGGCACTACTCACTTAGGATTATGGTATCCTAAGGGGACCGGCATAGAAACCATAGTATATGCCGACTCTGATCATGCGAGAGATTATGTAGATCGTAAGAGCACTAGCGGTATTTGTACGTTCGTGGGATGTTGTTTGACATCTTAGTTCTCGAAGAAACAAACAGCTCTTGCTATATCCACTACCGAAGCCGAATACGTAAGCGCCGGAAAGGCATGTCAATAAGCACTATGGATGAAACAAGCTCTCATCGACTACGACGTACGACTCGACGACGTCCCATCATGTGCGACAACAATGGCGCGATTGACCTTAGCAAAAACCTGGTGCAACATTCTCGTACTAAACACATTGAAATACGTCACCACTTTCTTTGTGACAATGTCCAGAAAGGACATATCTCAATCGAAAAAGTGCCATCCGTCGACAACATCGCCGACATTCTTACTAAACCCCTTAAACATGAATTGTTTAACTATCTACGCCTTGGTTTAGGAATGATGGAACACATTACATAAATCATATTAAGTACGCTTCTCATTCTTCTGTCTCAATTCTAGTCCGTGTTCCATTCTGTGTCGTGACAACTTAAATACTTTATCCGAAGTACTTTAAGTATGTTTAATTCGCGAAATGCAAATTAAAACGTCACTCCTCTTTGCAAAATTTTTGTCAAAATCAAGTCCAAAAAACCCTCACTGAGGGTGGCCCCATATAGGCGGCCCCCCAATATATTTGGGACCGCCTGGAAGATAAGGGACCGCCACCAGAAAGACAAAAATAAGACCACTTAAACAAAAAATTTCAAAACACAAAAATAAACATCCTCTTTCCTGCTGCCATTGACGACCACAAACAAAAATCCACCAAATCTCAAAATCAACCATAAAAACTAAAATTAAAGATCAAATCAGCATCAATAATCAATCCTAACATCTCAAATATCATCAATTGTAAGTCATTTCACTTATTTTCTTTCGATTTGAGTCTAGGGTTCATGATGAACACCAAAAATTGAAATTGGGTATTTTTCATTTTTCTTTCAATTTTGTTCAATTAAAACCACTAGGATACAATGTATAACTAATATGCTTCCCGTAGATATAGGATTTGCATACATTGATGAAGTTTGTTGAAAAATTATTTTTGAACCAAAACCCCAATTTCATCTTACAAATCACTCACGTTAGGAACACAATAAAACTGTTGTTATGCATTGTTAATCCAATTCAAAAACGTTTTTAAACACATGCATAATGATCTCATGAACAAATTTCGAGATACATAATTCATATGTATTTTTTGACTTGTTTGGTTGAGCAAAATCAAACTAAGGAGCGTTTGGGTTAACTCTTAGGATTTTATATTTAGGTCGAGTTAATCATTACTCCACATTTGTTGCATATAGGCACACACTAGGCACAAACTCAAAACCTCAATACATGTATAAGAAATTAAAATATGATCTTTCTTATATCTTTCTAGGTAACAATGCCTCGAGCTACCAGTCTTGATCATCAAAAGACACGAAACTACATACCCCTAATATCAAATGAGTTTAATCAACCCTTACGAAACACAATTGCTAATCTTGAAAAATGATACTTCCATGAGAGGAGAGTTGTAAGTCTAAACCTTGAAAATATGAGTCATATTCGTGCTAAGTTTGAGTCAATCGGGTTTGATTGTTTGTTAGATATTAACGAACAAGTTATACCTCACTTTGTTCTTGAGGTCTACTGTCAACTCACTTTTGACTACAATCCTGATGGTCAATTCATTGTCAACTTTGTAATTTAAAATAAGTCATTCTCCCTCACTCTTGAGTAATTTGGTTAAAATTTAAAAATCCCATTCAAAGGTCAATCCTCTAACACCGAAATGTGGTCTCTTGATCATTTGTCGGTAAGTGTTCTAAGTAGAGGTCTTTATAAAACCAAACATCCGTCTCCAAGAGTCATTAAGTCTTTTATTCAAGTTCCTCGACAAGGTCAAGAGACTCGTATCAAAAATAAGAAAATGGTTGTCGTAGGTGAAAACGAAATTTTAACTCGAGAGATTCATACTCATATGAAACCTTGGGTTGATATTATTTGTGAAAACACCATTTTTCTAGGAGGACATAAGGATCATGTCTCCGCTTGCCTTTGTCACTTGCTTTATTGCATTGAGACATCCACTCCTTATAACCTAGCATTTTTCATTCTCCAAAGAATGAAAAAGACTCGATTCAAACCAAAGGATCTCTTGCCTTATGGTATGCTCTTGACTAGGTTATTTAAACATGTCGTGTCAGTCTCTCCTGAGCTAGCTTTTGATCATTATCTCTTACATGATCGAGCCATGCATCTGATCGCTCCTCATTTCGAGTAAAAGACGCAATCGGATCGTGGCTAGAAAAGACCTCGTGAGTAAAATGCTAGCTCCTCCTCCACCATTCAAAATCATCCATCCTCATCTACTCCACTTGATCACATGGTTGATGAAAATGATGATGAATCGTTTCACTCTAATTCTTCTTCTCTATCTCAACAAGTTTCCTCTTCATCTAATGTTGCTTCTCGAGTCCATCAAAACCCCTCTCATGAAAGCCATGACTTGAACACCCTTCTATCCGAAACCATAACTTTTTAAACTCAACAACGGGATGCTCACCGAGAAGGATTAAGTTCAATCGGAAAAACTCTCAAAAACATGATGGGAGGAAGAAGGAAGTAATGATATTGGCATAATTTCTAAGAGATTATTACTATTATCCCTTTTATCTAAAACATTATGTCTTTTAATTAGAACTAGAACAATGCTTGAGGACTTCCGAGTATTAGGATTATCTTTAAAATAGTTTTATCATCCTATAAATGCCATGCTAATTGACAATTTATGCTCTTATGTGAATTTTATTAAGGATTATTAAAATAGCATGCCTATGATTAATGATTGATGCGTTGTTAGTTTAAATTTACTTGATTTCTGACTGACATGAGATGGGATACTTCTGTGGGAAAATACTGGTAAAAATATGTTATCTTCAGAAAACGGCCCCTGAAATCATCAGGCGGCCCCCTTATCAATCAGGGACCACCAGACAATAAGGGACCGCCACCAGGAGGGAACATAAATTTTAAATTTCTATTTTTTTTGTATCTTTGACCACCCTAGTCCTAGTCTCTTGCTGGAACTTCCCTCTTTGAACACACAATTTCTTCAATCTTCATCTCTAACACCATGCTTTGCCATTTCTTTTTATTATTTAAACCATCCATCTTCTTCATTATCATCATCATCTTTACACTTGTTTCTTCTCCCACCTAAAATGTCTTCCTCAAACCATTACCCAAACCTTTCTAGAAAACTAAAAATGTCGGTTCATCAAGTTTGGAAGCGAAAGACACCTTTACCAAAATCATCACCCACTTATCACAATGACTCACCATGACTACCTTTGAAAAACACTCCTCACTCCATCTCACCACCAATGAACTACCCTCAAAGAGACCGAATCATTAATCAACTCCACACCATCTCCACACTCATTGATTCTCAAATTCCCACACCAACCTCTCCACCATACCCAATGGTTCAACCTCCTACTAATGCTCAAGTAGGATGTCATGCTAGCTTTTGTCATTGTTGTAGGTACACCACCAACCACTTCTACTCATTAAGGAATGAAATTAATTTCATTCAATTCCTTGTCACCCATCTCATACCCCAATCACAAGCCCATCACCAAAATGATCAACCTTCCTCATAATTTTCACTCTTTATCTAATCACTCTCATGATTAATTTGATCAAATAATTGTCTTCTACCTTTTGGGTGCCTCGTCTCATGAAGTCAAGAATTATCTACTAGTTCACTTTTATTAGATGCTTTCATTATGTTATGTTATGATTGTCTTGTATTGTATCTTCATATATTGTCCTTTATGGCTATATATGATCTTTTTAGAATTTGAATGCATTTTAGTTTCTAAAAGTGTGGATTATAATGTTGAGATATTTATCATGCTATGTTGGTTTGCACTTGTATTTCTAACCTTGTTTTAAAGCAAACTACTTATCGCAAGATCGATCCCTTGGTGCCCCGAACAAGGGGGAGCTTACATCAAGGGGGAGTCTTTAACCGTCGATTTCTCTCTCTACTACAACTCGACGATCAATCTTTTTGGATTCGACAAAAAGGGGGAGAAATAGAATTTAACTCATTAATAATTTATAAACTTCTAATTTTATACTAAATGAGTTTATGTTTTGCTGTCATCATCAAAAATAGAGATATTGTTAATACAAATAGCAGTCAAAAAATGTTTATTTATATTTATTCGACATCTCCGAAGTTTTTGATACTAAACAAAATGTGAAAAAGTTTACGATAAAATTAAACGTTTATAAATTACTAATCGTAAAATTCCATTTCTAAGATTAATCACTTAAGGTATGGATAAACAAATCATTAAACATGATTAGTGATCAAGAAAATAATTTTTCTTCCCTAAACCTTACATTTTTACAAAAGTGTTTTTATAAAAATATAAAAACAAAATATTTATTCATTAAAAGAAATGTTTTATTAAAAACATAAAATTTGAAATTCAAATTTCCCCCCCAAAATGGAAGGTTCTAAATCAGATACAACCTTCACCACAAAAGGACAAAAAGGGAGCGTAGTCTACGGCGGCCCCCTTATAGGCCTGGCGGCCCCCTTATATATAAGGGACCGCCGTCAGCAACGGCTATATTTTTTGTCCCTATAAATAATGGGCCACCCCATCTGAAAAACAGAACCTCTTGCCACGAATTTTTTCAGATCTGTTTTTCTCTCTTCTTTCTTTCTTTCTAAAACACATATCTTGATCACTAACATACCTTGATCTTGTTTCAAGTGATTAATTCTTTCTTCCTCCCTTCTTCTTCTAATCAAGTGCAAGAAAAGAATAATCGTATTCTTCTACATACGATTTATTATCAAGTGATCTTTCTTTTCCTCCTCAAGATCACATATATTCATTACATTTACTTAGTGTTGTTGTGTAAATTGGATTGTGTGTAGATCCAATAGTGTAGATTGTGTATTGGTGTGATTTAGATTGTGTGTCAATCCAAGGGTATATATATCTTGTGAGTGTATAAAGACTTAGTGAAGTCTTAGATTGGTTCTAGCTAAGATTAGGACTCGACATCTAGCTTAGTGTCGGAAAAGAAAGTAAGTGACGTGTAAACAGTTTTCTCCGCCTAAAGGGAGCTTATTGACATAGTGAAATGTCGAGTGGAGTACTCGAGGAGTGGAGTAGGAATGAAGAGGTGCTTCGTTGCCGAACCACTATAAATCTCGGTGTCTTGATTTGATCATTTCTTTCTTTATCTCTTTATTATCATTGCTTACTTTGTTCATTACATAAGATAATTTAGTTGTGATTCATATTATTGATTGATTGACATATAACTCGAATCAAACATTTTTAAGTAAAGTTTTTAAAACACCAATTAACCGGTAAACTATTCAACCCCCCTTCTAGTTTCCTACAGAGTAGTAATGGGTGTCTGTTGAGAATCAGTATGAATGGCTGAGTCTTCACCCATCTCTTGATTAGCTTGAACCATCATTGTTGCCAACAGGGGTGTTACTCTCCTAGAAAAATCTTTTCCTTCTCTCTTTATATTGGTAAAGATTTTCTTTGTGTGTGAGGGGTTAACATAAATCTTCTTGTGGTGTGACATATCCCCAAGCTGTTGATTGATAAACACTTGTATAAAGCGTGGATACATCAGAAATTTAACCACTCCCTCCAATTGCTTTACCATAGCATCAAAAATATATTTGGACAGGTTAAATTTTTGGTTTGTGGCCAAGCATATTAGTGTTACTGAATTCATTCCAACCAGTAGTTTTAGCACTAAGGCATTGCAATATGGTATGAATTAAAAACTTCCATTGTGGAAAAAAGAAAGCTTTATAGAATGTAAGCTTTTGGGAAGGTTTTTCATACCCTATGCGTTCTAGTTCTTTAAAAATGGTAGCAGTTGGCAAACAATCAGTACCACATTCATCTTCTAAATGAAGATCACTTCTAATACTTGTCTCTGTGATGATTACCTTCTTCTTATCAACTAGGGCTTGTATCTGACATTCTCCATTAACCGTCTTTACCTTTGCTGTTGCCCAGAACTGTTCAATTCACGATGTGTAGACAGTAGGATTGACGTTTAAAGCATAATTGACTGAACTTGCCTTTAGAAAATCAACAATTTCATGAAACCCATCACTTTAAGCAGGTTTTTCCAAGAATGCGACCATGTTGTGAGTGTCAGCAAAGTGTAGGTTTGACATTGTGTTGGGTTTTGATGATTAATGATGAAATTGAGTTAGGGTTTACGTTTAAAGAGTGTTTGAATGATTGAAATTGAATAAAGAATGGAATGAAACCCTGAATCGAAGTATTTATGAAATCACCCTCAGCAGCATTAACTTGAACTGGCAACATTAAATTATGCCTAACAACAGTAACTTTGACCAGCAACACAAAGTTATGCTTAGCAGTAGTAAATAGCCCAGCAGCAGTAACTCGGCAGCATCAACTTAAGCTTAGCAGCATTAATGTATACTAGCAGTAGAAACTTTATGCTTAGCAGCATTAAGTTATATTACCAGTATTAACCTAATGCTTAAAGCATTAAGTTTGAGTTACCAGCATTAACTTTAATTTAATTCCAAAAAGAACTTCTATCATTAATTCATTCTTCTCACAAGCTCTCTTTCTGTGTTTATGCTCACAACATCTCTTAATTCCTTTTCTCACTTAATTACTCTATTTGTTTTTATTCACACACATCTCTCTTTCTGTTTTTTATCTAACAATATCTCTTAATTCTTTTTGCTCACTAAATCACTCTTTCTGTTTTTATTCACACATCTCTCTTTCTGTTTTTATTTATAATATTAGACAGTATTGTATAAAGTGCCATCAATTTCATTAGTTGCATACTGTCCTCCCTACTTCCAAGTGTGTTAACTCTTAAGAGAGGTGGTTCATTAGACTGTTAGATGCAGCCTCAAACCTAGTTTGAGCTTCTGCACCCCCTATATGGTAACTTGGCACTTGGGACCACTACCTGAACTAGTTCCCTGAGAAAAAAGGCTCATTAAGTGTTGCCATGGATTGGGCCCTATTCATGTTACCACTGTCCTGCTCTACTTCTAAGCTAGAAGCAGTAGTGGCAGCCCTTTCCATTTTGTCTCCCCACTCTTTATGGACAGTCTCATCTGCTACAAGGTGAATAGGTCCACTTAGACTGAGATATCTTAGTGGTCCTTTTGGCTTTCCTAAGTTTGTGGGTCTTTTTGGGTTGAGATAATGATAAAATAATAATTGGTTCTTCATTAGAGAGTTGAACATGTGTAGATGTGTGTTGGGGATTAGTGGGTTGTCCTGACCCTTCACCTACTGCTGCTGAATGTGACATTCCATTTCATCCATTCTTATATACCCTCCCCTCAAACAATGCTTCAGAGGTTAAGCATTCCAATGTTTGCAGTTAGATATTGAAATCTGCCAACATCAAATGCCTTTATGAGAAGGTCTACAACATTTTGATCAGTGTGAATCATTATCACTTCAATTAACTTCTTCTCATAAGAATCTCTGATAAAATGGTGACTTATCTCAATGTGCTTGGTTTTAGCATGAAATACTGGATTTTTCACAATACAGATTGTACTTTCATTATCAATGTATATCTTGGTGTTCATGAAGTTGAACCCATAATCAAGCATTTGATTTTAAATCCATAACACCTGTCTATAGCAATTAGCAGCAGCAACATACTCTGCTTTAGTAGTAGAGTTGGCTACTATAGTATGCTTCTTGCATTGCCATGAAATCAATCTTCTTTTAAAAAATTGACAACCTCCTGTTGTGGATTTTGTTGTCTAAGCTAGCTCCAGCATAATCACTATCAGAATAAGCTTCCAAGTTAAATGGTGAATCTCTAGGATATAAAAGGCCCAATTTAGACTGACCCTTTATGTATCTAAAAATTCTCTTTAAGGCATGAAGATGTAAAGTCTTTGGTGTAACTTGGAACCTTGCACAAGTACAAACAACAAACATTATGTCAGGCCTAGAAGTTGTTAAGTACATTAATGATCCAATCATTGATCTATATAAGTGAACATCCACATCCTCAACTTCTTCATCCTTAGTCAATGCTTTGTTAGGCTCCATTGGAGTGCTTGCTGTCTTTACAGTGGCAAGATTAAACTTCTTCAATATATCAGCTACGTATTTGTCTTGGCTGATGAAGATTCCATCACTCTTCTGTTGAACTTGTAGTCCCAAAAAGAAAGAAAGTTCCCCATAGAACTCATTTGGAACTTATCATGCATCAGCTTTTCAAACTCAGTACTCATCTCTTTCTTGGTTGACCCGAAGATGATATCATCAACATAAACCTGTACTAGCAGGATATCATCTTTTTGTCATTTAATGAACAATGTTTTATCAATTTGACCCCTGTTAAAACCATTGTCTAGAAAATAAGTTGACAATGTCTCATACCATGCTCTTGGGGCCTGATGTAGTCCATAGAGAGCCTTTTCTACCTTGTAGACTTTGTCTGGAAAGTCTAGATCTTCAAAACTAGAGGCTAACAAACATAGACCTCCTCTTCTATCTTTCCATATAAAAAGCACTCTTAACATCCATTTGGTAGACTACAAAATCTTTAAAGGAAGCATAAGCCAGAAATAGCCTTATAGCTTCAATCCTTGCTATTGGAGCAAAAACTACATCATAATCTATACCTTCCTCTTGAGTATGCCCCTGAGCAACTAGTCTAGCTTTATTCTTCACCACTATGCCTCTTTCATCCTTCTTGTTTCTAAAAACCCATTTAGTACCTATTGCCAACTTGTCTCTAGGTAAATCTACCAAGGTCTAAACTTTTAGCAGTTTAAACTGTAGAAGCTCATCCTGCATTGCTTCCACCCAGCTTGGATCTTTTAGGGCTAAGACTAGTTTCTTGGGTTCCATGTGTGATAAGAAACAAGCAAACAAACAATTTTGAAAGTTTTGTGATTTGTTCTCCTAAGCTTGTAAACTGAGGAAATAAACCATGTTCTTCATTTATCTTAGTCATTTATCTTGTCTGTACATGTGTTTTTAAGCTTCCTATCACTTGATCTTCAGGATGATCTTTATGAAATTTTGTGAAAGGAGCATCAGGAATTATATAAGATGAAATCACATTGTTCATGTCAACCTCTTCTTCCACATCTTCATCATCATATGCACCATCAAATATGCCAGTATCATCCATTAGAGACAGAATTGGAACATGTGGAAGAGGAAATGCATTTTTAAAAGGAGAAAATCATTCAAATAGATGTTCCTCATATGCATTTGTAGTACTAATAGAAGTTCCAGCAGCATTAACTGGTGATGATGGAGCATCATTAGTAAAAGATGGTCCAGCAGCACTAACAGGTGTACTAACATTATTAAAACCATTAGTGCTATCAATATGTTCAGTCTGCTTATCCTGTTAAAGTAGCCTCTCAAACTCACTTCTTGTGGCTTGTTCATCCTTCCCACCTTTATCTGAAGCTTCATTTTCACCCACTTTTGTAGGCTTCATACCAGCATATTCTTAACTGTTCTTAGGACCTTGAGAGATTAATGGATCAGTTGTGCAGAAAGGTACTAGGATGTACTCTTGTTCAGGTTCTGTCTTCTTTTCAGCTTGACCTGCAACAATGTTATCTCTGGATCCTGCAATACCATTAGTTTGATTTCCTGCAACAACTGGCACATAGTTCATAGATTTTGTCAAAGAATCAACATCAAAAAGCCAGTCTGGTCCATTTCCTTTTACATTAGGTGCATTTTCAAGAAATCTAATGTTTAAGGTCTCTTCAACTATCCTGGTCCTTCTGTTAAATACTCTTATAGCCTTACTAACCATAGAGTACCCAACAAAAAATCCCTCATCAGCTTTTCCATCAAACTTGCCTAGATGATCCCTAGTATTTAAGATGGTAACAGGACACCTAAAAGGTTTCATGAAGTCTATCAATGGAGGTCTTCTATGAATAAGTTCATAAGGTGTCTTGTTATGAGGCTTAATGACTAAGGCCTTATTTAGCACATAGCAAGCAGTATTAACTACTTCAGCCCAAAAGGTGGTTGGCAACTTAGAGTTAACTAACATAGTTCTTGCAGCCTCTATCAATGTTCTATTCTTTCTCTCAACAACACCATTCTGCTGAGGAGTCCTAGCAATACTGAATTCCCTCTTAATCCCCTTCATTTCACAGAACTGATTCATTATACTATTTTTGAACTCAGTTCCATTGTCACATCTGATAACTTTTACCTTATGGCCTAGTTGATTTTCTATTTCTGTTATGAAGGTCTTTAAGATTTCACTAGTTTCATACATAGTGGTAAAAAAGAATACCTAAGAAAATCTACTAAAGTCATCAGTGACAACTAGGCAATAAGACTTTTTCATTAAACTCTTAACATTTGTAGGACCAAATAAGTCCATATGAAGCATTTGTATTGATAATATTGTTCTTGTTTGCATAATATCTGTTAAAAGGCCTTGAACTTTGTGAATATCCTCTTTTGAAAGCATTTGTTTTTGTTCTAGGATGGTTCACAATTGGTTTTGAGGTACAAGGTTTCCCTTCACAAGTTTATTCATTGTTTTAAAATTAATGTGCCCAAGCCTCCTGTGCCATGTATTGGATTCATCAATTGTGGCCTTAGCAATGAGACAAGTTAAACCTCCAGTGGGAACAACACTCTTTAGGTCAACACTGTAAATGTTGTCCTTTCTTGGAACTCTCAGCAATACTTGACTTTCATCAAGTAGCTTAAAGTCAGAAGATAAGACAAGACACTCAGTGTCAGTAAAAAGAACATTGTTCTTTTTGTCACAGATTTGTGACACACTGAACAGGTTATACTTAAGCTCCTTACAAAAGTACACATCATCAAAATCCAGTGATCCTGTTTTGATTTTACCTTTTCTAGAAATTCTGCCTTTACCATCACCAAAGGAAACAAATCCACCATCATAGTCTTCATATTCATCAAGATAACACTTGTTTCTTGTCATGTGCCTAGAACAACCACTGTCAATAACTGCTTTTTCCTTATACTCCTTCTGCTGTGGGTTGCCCTGCACATAAAATAAGAGAATTAGACTCTTTTGGGGATCCAAGCCATTATAGACTTGGATCTGCCTCGTGCATCAATGTAAGAATATTTCTTGAATGTAGTTGATGCACTACTATTTTTTGGCTTTCCAAACCCAGCATGCTGAGGCCTTAACAACATTAGCCCCTTTTCCCTTATTTTCACTTACTACTGCTCTATCCCTAGCAGTAGTATTTTTTACCCTGGCAGTATTAACATTTGTATTGATAATACTGTTCTTGTTTGCATAATATCTGTTAAAAGGCCTTGAACTTTGTGAATATCCTCTTTTGAAAGCATTTGATTTTGGTCTAGGATGGTTCACAATTGGAGTTGAGGCAGCAGTATTAATTGGTCTGTTAACAGTATTAATACTTGCACCAGCAGTATTAACATTTGCACCAGCAGTATTAATTTTGCCTGTCCTGGTTAATACTGCTTGTGGAACAAAACTTCTTTTGGGGTGAGGGTGAGTCATTTTATTAGAAAAGTTCTTGTGATTCACCCTTCTTGAGTTGTTCCACACTGGCCTTACAACCTTTTTATCACACACATAATGAAGATGCTCAAAACTACCACAAACAAAACAAGCTTTATTAATCATTTTAAAGTCACTTCCTAGCCTTTGGGACATAAGATTGTTCCAGTTTCTTTGGTTCCCTCTAGGATGGTGTTTGTTTTGTTTAGGTGCATCTGTTTCCCTAACAGTCTTAATAGATTTTATCTTTTCAGTGCTAGGTCTAACAGTATAATCTATCTCACTTTCATCATCAGAGTTCCAATCCTTAATGATTGGAGCACTAGTGTTGTTCATCCTAACAGCATTAGATTCAACTGTGTTGGAAACACCCTTATTTTCAACTGTCTTATCATTACAAGGTGTAACAACAGTAGTAACATCTAAATTTTCACTTTCAACTATTTCATCCATAAATGTTAGATCAGGTTTGCGAGGTATGAAATTCCCTGTTAGAGGTGGGGGAACTGAATGATATCCCTTATCTGATCCAGACTTATCAGATAAATTCACAAAACTTTCTACTGCAGGAGAAACTGCAGTAGCTGTACTATATCCTAGTCCTGTTTTAAACTTGTCAATTACTTGACTTTCCAGTAAATCATTTAAGGACTTGGATGAATTTTGAAACTTTTCTAATGTCTGTTTTAATTGATCTCTTTCTTTTTCTGCTTTTTCCCATTTCATTTTGTATTCATCTAAGGCATTATCTCTTAGTCTAACTTCAAGTTTTAAAACATTTATGCTTTCTTCAAACACAGCCTCATTTTTCTTATAGTGAGCTAATCTAGCTTCTACTGATTCTAAACCTGCTTTATAAGATACTAAATTAAATTGAGACTTTTTGTAATCAGAAGACAAACTATCATATTGTTCTTTAAGAGTAGCATAAGCTTTTACACATGTTTTAGAACAAGAATCTACCTCAGAATCTGAACTAGAAGAACTTCCTGAAGATGTAAATGCCATCAATGCATGGTTTGTAGGTTGCTCTTCTTTAGCTTGGTAGCTCCAATCATATCCTCCAATTCCATCTTGAGCTATCAAGGCATTCTGAGTAGGAGTCTCCACTGCAATAGTTCTTGTATTATTCTCTCTTTATTTGTTCTCCTGATTCCTTGGAAACCTGCATTATCTTGCAAAGTGTCCATTTTTATGACAATTGTAGCATTCCACTTTTGACTTGTCAAAGCCAACTCTTTGACCATTTATGTCCAGCTTCTTGTCTGTTCTCTTGATAAACCTTCTAGCTCTGATTATCAGCATGGTCATCTCCCATTGTAGATCCATTTCTTCCAAATCACCGGGATGAAGTTGTTCCAGATCTTCTTGAGCAAGTTGAGGAGAGTTGGGTTGACTTGCAAGGAAAGCACATATCACAGCATCACAAAGATTATCTAGAGATGTAGAGTTAACACCATTACCTTAAGTATGAGCAGTACTAACTTCATAAGCAGTATTATCTGCTTTATTTGTGTTGTTGGTGCTGTTGGATACAAAAGCCACATTTTTTGGATTTTGACTTGTGCTTGTTGATCCTGTAATTTCCTGTTCATATATCTTCAAGTTGTTGTACATGTCATCCAGACTGATGGTTTCTATTTCCACCTTGTTCCTCGAGATTAAAGCATGAGTCTTCCATTCAGATGGAAGACTTCTCAACAGCTTCAAGTTCATATCTTCTTGGTTAATCACTTCTCCTTGGATCTCCAACTGACTAATAAGTTTCTGTAACCTATCAAAGATTTGATCCATTGTTTCTGAACTTAATGATGTAAAGTTCTCATATTGTTGCTTGAGAAGTGTCCTTTGAACCTTCTTGGATTCTTTGTTTCCTTCATACGTCTTCTCTATAGCTTCTATTAGCAATTTTGCATCTTGATATGAGTGGAACTTCAGTTGGTCTTTATTTGGGAGTGCCATCAACAGAGTTGCTCTTGCTTTCATCTCATTCCTCATGTCCTGCTTTTCTTTTGCAGTAGTGGGTTCATATTCCTGTTCGACTGTACCAACAGTTCTCTTTAGCACTTTGTTACCATTCTTAATTACTTCCCATAAGGAGTAATCAGTCATAAGAAAATATTGTTCTATCCTCATTAACCAGAGATCATAGTCTGATGGGTTGAGAATAGGAAGTCTTGCATTCAGATTGGTAGTAGTGGTTCCTGCCTCCATCTTATCACTTGAGAAATAGATCTAGGATGTATTGGTTGTTTCTTCTTATTCAAAGTTTCACAACAAGCTCTTATACCAATTGTGGAAACCGTTTTAAACCCATCTAGGATATGTTTTACAGATAATATAAGTACGCAGCGGAATATAAAGAACAATATATTATCAAACAAGGTTTTTCTTCATTATCATTCCATACAAGCCCTAATTCTAGATGGTCCATTCTAGAACAGTTACTCTAACTAGTAACGAGATAAATGAAACATTGATCTTGAGGCTACAACACTCATTCTAGGCGTTTACAATGAACCACACGCCTAGAACACACATACACACACACCCCTTTACTAGTCGACTACATTTTTCTGTGCATACAAAACTATGTGTCTATGATCTCTTTATATAGGGAGAGATCAAGACTTACAAAGGAAGATAAACACTAGACAAGTAAATCTTTAAAATATTTAGAGAATATCTTGTGTTATCTTTATCTTCTTAAGGAGATCTTCCAAAATCTACATATTCTCCACCAGCTTGTAGAATTCTTTAATGACGTTTTTAGTCATTTTGTTTCATTTTTTTATTTACTCTGTCTCATCAAATCAAGAATCCCAACAATTGTGAAGAGAGCTAGTAAAAAACTAAGCAATTGGGTGGTATTTATAGAAAACTCAAAACTTGACCGCCAAGGTGCTACAAATCCAGTTATGGTGGATTCGTGGATCCATGGGTCAATTTCAAAATTGTTAAAAATCTTTATAAATCTTTATAAATATTTTGCTTAGATCTTTAATGTACTTACAAAATCTGGTTAGATATTGTTTTCAAAAATGGTTAAATAAGAATAATTAGTTTTGTCTTTATTCCCTAATTAGTTTGTCTTATTATCTAATATGGCTAGACATGTTTTGATCTTCCAAGATTGTTTCCTAATATGGAAGATCTTGTCTAGTTAAGTTAGTGATTAATTTTGTCCCATTGTCAAATATAATTAATCACTTGTTAACTAAGAGATCACTTGAAAATCATTTATTTAAGTGATAGAAAATACTTAATGACACTAAACAATATTTTAAACAGTTTCAACAGTTTGTTAAATGGGTTGATTATAATGCAACATAACAAATATATTTGTACCTTTTGTTGAAGCATGAGTAGATTCGAAACGTCGAGAGATGTTGATGAATATATGCGTTGATGAGATGTGGTCACGCGTAACTTGAACATTTTACGTTATGTATTACAAGTTACTTATTTGTCATTATTAAAACCAAAAGACTTGTTTAGTTTAAACATCGTAATATTTGCACTAACATACTTCATAAACGGTGCCGGTACGGCACCATTTTGATACCGTACTCATCTCAATATATAATAATGTCATCTAGTAGCAATAATATTTCACATAAATGAGACGTCATTCAAATTTTGAGTGATCTTGTTATAATTAAAAATTAATGACTAAATTGACACATTCAAACTTCAAACTTCTGTATCGATAATTTCCGTGCTTATAGACATAGCTATGAGCCGGACAATTGGGCCAAGAAAAAGAACCCAATGTAAAGTATAAAAGCTTTTATCTCTTTCTGTGATGCTTTTTAGTATATTAGATAAAATAGACAAAGTGAGTGATGTTGCAAATAAGAATAATCATTGGGTCAGATTCCAAATATTTATCCTTTGATGATTTGTTTATATATTTACTGGGTCAATTTAACAAGAAAAGGGTGTCTTCGATGCATGATTGTTACAGTGCAATTCAAGCTTGTTGCACACTGGTCGTGTATAATGCCCGATCGACGAGTTTATTCTCTTCTTTTATTGAAGACATGGATTCTAGTTTAACTTACATTACAATCATTAAACATTAATGTTGTATATATTGTTGCTTAAACTCTCAATCTATTGAACAAGAGCAATGTTTCACATTTTTACTTATCATCCTAATTATTCTCATATTCTACATAAATATTAACTAGTGTAATACACCATATATCACTTTTGATGTCACTAATTGATTTTAACACTTGTCATCATCTCACAATTAGGAGGACAAATAAAAACACTTAGTACGAAGATTTATCGTTTTCCCATGAATAATTTATTGGGAAGCTTAACCCAACTTACTTCAGTTTATATTGTAATCTTTCATTATTCAGTAATTAGAAATTTATTCATCCAATATCATATCACATCTAAAGATCTTAACCTGCTAATTTTTCTACACTAATCGATCCCACAAAATCAACCCTAATCGTCCTTTTTTCCAGTTGACTTCTAACCCTACATCACCAAGAACAATATTGTCGAGCATTAACCTGTTTTAATATCCAACAGTAACAGGTTTCACACCGACACGCACTTTATCCATCTCAGACAAATTACTAACCGTCCATAATATCATCAAATTAGATGTTGACAAACTCAATTATTCTTCTTGGATTAATTTTTTTAAGAACCACTGTGATGGTTATGAGGTTCTTAAACATATTAAATGTGAATCATCTGGTGCAACTAATGCGGTTTCTCCTGTGGAAACTAGAAGGGGGGGTTTGAATAGTTTATAAATTCTTTAGCGTTTTAAAAGTTTGCTTTAAAAAATGTTTAGATACGAGTTATATGTTTAACCAAATCACAATATGAACAAGCAATAACTATCTAATAGAACTTGATATCAAATTAATAATGGTAAAGAGATAATGATAGAAAAACCAAACCCAAGACACCAAGATTTTATAGTGGTTCGGTACAAGCAACCTCTTCGCCCTACTCCACTCCCTGAGGTATTCCAAACTCGAGATTTTACTATCTGTCATCAAGCTCCCTTTAGGCGGAGGAAAACGTTTTAACGTCGAGTTACTTTAATTTTTCGACACTAAGCTAAATGTCGAGTCCTAATCTTCCCTAGCTAGAACTCAATTCTGCACTTCACAAGAGATACACACTCACAAGATCTACACTATCGGATTAAACAATATCCGATATCACAGAAATACACTAAGATGAATACAATAGAGATTTGGGAACTTAGAATGAAGAGAGGAGGATCACTAATCAACACTTGTTTCTTGGCTAATACGAGTGTCACTTATCTTACACTTGATAGAGAGGAAAGATAAGATGAAGAAGATAAGATAAGATCACTTGAAACAAGATCTAAGTATGTTAGTGATCAAGGTATTTAGTGAGAGAAAGAAGTTTTAGAGAGAGAAAGAAGAGACTGCAAAATTTCATGCAAAGAGGAATAAATTTTCAGCAAGGGGTGGACCAGTATTTATAGACAGGAAAAATTAACGGTAACTGGTGGCGGTCCCGGCGGTTCCATATATATAAGGGGGCCGCCAGGCCTATAAAGGGGCCGCCACCTAGACTCCGCTCTCTTTTTGTCTTTTTGTGAGGAATGTTGTATCTGGTGTAGAAGCTTCTGTTTTGAGGAAAAAATTTGAATTTCAAATTTTTGTTTTTAATAAATTTTCTTTTAATTAGATACTATTTTGTATTATATTAATTTTGTGAAATATCTTTTGTAAAAAATGTAATTGTTGTCGAGAAAATATTTTCTGATCACTAATCCATACTTAATGATTTGTTTGTTTACCTTCCTTAAGTGATCACTAATCTTAGAAATGGAATTTCTACATTAATATTTGTAAACAGTTTAATTTTATCGTAAACGTTTTGACATTTTAGTTTATTATCAAAAAGTTGAGATGTCTCGAAAATATAAATAACCTTTTTTAGACATTATTTGTATTTATAAGCTTTTCCTCTTTTTTTTGATGACAATTATAAATCTTTTGTATAAAATTAATTGTTACACATTATTAATGAGTTTTGTTCCATTTCCCCCCCCCCTCGTCGAATCATAAAATGATGATCGTCGGAGTTGTTGTAGGAAGAAATGAAATCGACAATATCAAAGACTCCACCTTAATGCATGCTCCCCCTGGTCGGGGATACCAAGGGATTGTTTTTACGAAATTTATTTTGCTACATCAAAAACAATGTTAGGAGTTACAACGTGCAAGACAAATATCTTTTTAAGTAACACATTAAATTTAAGGCACCAAAGGTATGAGTTTCATTAACCAACTAGAAACTCAAACATAGCCAAATGCAATAATTCATAAACTTAAATTAATTACTAGATCTATACGAGTTAATGACAAAATTCATAAATATTGTATGAAGCATTCATAATTAGAAAATTGATTCATTAAGGCATATAAGGCATAGTTCTACACTAGTGTGTCATGAAAAATAAAAATTTAAAAAAAAAAAAAGGGGGGTAAGGGGGGGGGGGGGAAAAAAGGGGGAATGCCACAATTCAAAAGATGAAAGGTCGATTATTTAGGTAAAATTAGGCTTTTGAGAGTGCTCAATTATGGTGAGGAGGTTGTTATTGAGGATGGAAATTAAGTGGAAGGACCAATGATGAGAGATTTGATACGATTAAGGTCATCTTTCAATGTATCAAATAGATTTCAGGTATCCAAGCAACAATGATAAAATTCCAAATGGAAGTTTACTTGATCTAAGGAAGGTGGAGGGATATATGGTGAGGTGGAAGGTGAAGGATTTGTAGCTTCAATTGCTTTTTGTAGATTAATCTCAAGCAGATTAGACAAGTGATGATGTTCATGTGCAATTTAGTTTTGAGTTGGATTTTGAGGAGGTGAAAGAGATGAAAGAGATTTTGTTGTTATAGGAGAGGTAGGTAGAGACCTATTTGGTGGAGGAGAAGGTAGTGATGGTGGAAGATTATGACTTTGTCTCTAAGGTTCAAGGATGGCCTTTGTATTTTCGTGAGTAATCACGAGGGGATTTGCTAGAGGATGACATTAGGACTTTGAGGAGAAGTGAAGAGTGTATAAGAGAAGCGGTGATTGAGATGAATAAAAATGATGTTTATATAGAAGAATTTTAGGAAAGGCATGGTGTTGAAGAATAAAGATTCTAAGGAGTGTTTGGTTTAGAAAGGAAAGATTGGCTGGACCTAATGTGAATAGGGTCAAAGTTGCTGATAAAGAGGAGACATGAGAATATCGTGGTTCCTCTGAAGGTGATCCCTTATGTTAGTGGCGGTCCCATATATATTAAGGAGCCGCCTAACATTTAAAGGGGGCATTTTTTAAAGAATCATGAAATTTTCTAGAAGTTTAATAAGGGTTGGAAGGGCAATTATGGCATTTCCATCACTTTAGGAATCACATAATATATCTAAAGGAGAAGAGAAATCATGTAATGTGGCCAAGTTTAAGCATATAAATAACTTAAAGGTTTATTAAATGTCACATAGCAAGCATGGAATAATAATGTAGACACATTATACACGTACTTGATTATCCATGATAGAGGTTAAGATAATCATTACATAGTAATAATAATAGTACGTATCTCTAGCAATAATTTTAGAGAAATATTTCAACCATCATTTGAGTCAACAGTTGAAACTTCTTCAGAAGATATGTAGATAATTGATTTAAGATGAGTAGGATGAACCCAAGGGCTAATATGATTTGTATTTTAATTTTCATAGATGGGGATTAATTTTGATGATGTGATCATATAGACGATTTACAATCATTCCATATGGCATTAGAGAATTTAGTTGATTTTTAATATTTTTGTTATCCCATAATATAATCCAAACACAACAAATAAGCAAACCCAAATAAGCCTATATGTGAGCCGGAAATAAGAAAGGAAGAAAAAGAGGATGAGATGAAAAGAACTTTGAATGTTAGATTAGAGAGAGAAAGTGATGAATTACAAGTGAGACAAATGCAACCAACACCCTCTCCATGTGTGGAGAGGGTTTCTTTTATACCCCTAGCCAACATGTAGGCGTATGGGCTTTTCTACTTGGGTCGGGCTTGGCATATCTTGGGCTTTGAGCCCAAAACACGAACAATATTAGATTACAATCCAAGCCCGTTGAACCCGACTAGCCTATTACTTTACAAGACCCAATTTGACATTATAAGATCGATAACATTCTTGTTTGACTTAATATAATTAAGGCTAACAATCTTCCCCAATGTTGAGGTCTCTTTATTCAAACTCCTCCGTTGTTGTGGTCTTCTTTAATGTGAAGGACTTGATCTTTTGTGTTGACATTCTTGTACGATCGATAACATTCTTGTAGGAGGTTGCTTTGTTTTATCATTGTCTCCCTGGATGTTGAAGATGTGACTTTTGACGTTTATGCTTTGCCTTGTTTTGGTCTTGTCTTGTTTGTAATGGCTTTGTTCATTCATGCTTTGTGATCTTGATCTTGAGCCTTTATCTTTTTTACTTTGAGTTCTTGAGATTGTTATCTTGCATCATCTCCTTGACTTGAATCATCTTGATTTGACTTCCTTGATCATCTTGTGCTCTTGACCAACATGCTCATACTTGTTACATTCTTGTTTGACATATATGATTATAAGTCTAACAATCTCCCCCAATTGATGATTCTTTATTTGATTATGAGGCTCTTTGATGGTGGGGAAGATTAGAATAAACTATCTTGATGTTAAATGATTGACTTTGAAAGCTTGAGTATGAGCATGTGGGTTATGAATCCGACTTTGCTGGAATGAGGCTGCAACACCGTTGTCTAAACATGAAATAAGACAGTTAGCAATAAAAAATGAATTTGGCTTTGTCATTCATCTTGAGTTCGGTTGCATTAACCTCCGGTTTCCTGTTTTATAGTATAAATACTATACCTGTGATCAGGTAGATGATCCGCTCAGACCATACCTTAAAATATATATAATATAATAAAATAGTAAGGATAGTCTAAAAGCAGAGTCAATGATACCGAGAGTTTCTCATTACCGGAACGTCTACAAAGCAGACAACCCGGTAAGATTGAATCAGATAGTTTTCTATCTTTCCTGATTAAGTCGTTTAATCATTTACTGGACCAAATTTGATATCAAGTTATCACAAGCCTTGATTCATATAGAATCTTAGAAGTCACTTACCAAAGATGCTAGATTATGTTGGCTAAGCAGATTTCCATCTTCACTGTGAATACTTAAGTATCACTCGGATGTCTGGGCAAGATCTCAAGGATAATGCGTAGGACTCTTTGTTACAACTTATGAACTTTATGGTGTTAAACCAAGTGTATTTTTGACATGTGTGACCTAAAGAGATTTTACTTTGATCTCTTCTGGCTCTCGACATTGGATTTTGTGCCACTTTTGGTATATTAGTAATCGGAGGCTGGAGCTGACTGCCACCTATTCAATATTAACAATCTCAGAGTGAGATGTCAATACATAACGCGTGTATCTCAATGACAAATAAGACAAGTATTCATCATTTGAGAGAAAAACCTGAATGGCTGTGGAAGGGTTGTTCCTTCAATCACTGGGACCATGATGTCCGTCTCAAATCAACAATCCATCTATGTGATTTTGATAGATTATGTATTGACCCGGTTTCTGCCTAAGTTGTGTGGAGGGTTGCTTTGTTTTCACCCTTTATCCATACATTTCTTTTTAATTCTTCAACCCCTTCAATGCTTACCAAGACGTCATTACTAACACCTTGTTGTGATTGTTTCAGTGTTAGCTCAATCTTAGTCGGCATTTTTCCCTTATACACATTCTTCTCCATTCATACCTAAGGACTGCTATTTCTAACTATGGAGTGTCCTTTGGTAGATCCCTCCGGTTCTGGTTGGATCGTAGGACTTATACCTAACCTAACCACTTTATGACTTCTGAATCGTCGTAAATTAAGATGTTGTAGGGTATAGAGATCGAACCATAAAACCATTTTCTGACAATGTTATTTTGAAATACTCCCCCTACACGTATGCTCCGAGATTCAAAATAGTTTAGCACCAAAAAGGAAAAGATTGCCTTAGAGCTTTAAAGATCACAATCTACTATATCATATTTTAATAATATTTCTCCCCTTATTTACTAAATAATAAAAACCCATAGTATTTGAAATACCAATTGAATAAAATTTACATTAAAATATATCCATGGGAGAAAAATATACCACGATATTCATGAATTCAGATTCCGGATAAGCCCCTCTTCAACATAATATGAGGGATACCAATATTTATTAAAACTTTGACATTGGAATGAAAATTGATATGACACCACAAAATGTTGAAGACGAAGTGAGCATAGCCTTAGTGAACAAGAGTATATTAATAATTGAACATTATATGTTTCCACAGTTTAATTTCCACAAAATGTGTTTTGGATACATAAACTTGAATTTATGAGATGTATCCAACACATTAAAAAGCTTTGTTTTTAAAGCACCCCCACAAAATATGATTCATATAAAAAGACATTCTACGTACTACAATCTTTAAAACTTATTCGAGGAAGGTAGTGAGATGAACACACAATTTTTAACAAACAAACCGCTTTTATATGGAAAGATACCACAACAATATTGAGGACAATGTTGCATGAAAAGTTCTTTTTGAAAATTTATGTTCAACGATTTTTAAAAACACATGACAGAAGACTTCTCTTCTATTTTTAGAGTAAGCGCACTGAAGCGTACACTTTCCTATTACATTCGGGACCGAGTTATGCACTGAAATGTACATAAGTCATAAAGAAAAATTTAGAAATGACATGTTTTGAAAGCATTTGAAACTCTTGCTCGAACTTCATTTACACGCCCGTGTCGATGTTAATCAACATTTCTAGGTACGTAAATGTTATCGATTCCAATAGACATGTCGAGAGGATTCTTTTTGGTATTTTTGAAATTTTTTCATTTTATATTTTTCTATTTTCTTTTTGTTGGTTTTATATTTTTGTATTTTCTTTTTCAAAAAATATTTATAAATCAAAGTTAAGAGAAAAATAAAAATATATACACGTCGAAGTTTCCATTAGTAGTGACAGTTGTTGCTAGAGTTGAAGTGGATGAAGTTGAATCAGGTTGTTGTTGACGTTTATTTGATGCATCAGTAGTAGTGACAACGGAAGACTTTGAAACAACTTGATTTTCTCCATTGAAATATTCGTCGAACAAAGGACCGAATAGCAAATCCAGCTCATTTGACGTTGTTACTGTCTCAGCTACTTGATGAACTTATGTTGACATTGTGGTGCGAGGCTTGAACTGTGTTGTACAAACTTCGTTTGACATTAAGGTTCGAGGCTTGAACTGTTGTGTTCAAACATCATTTTTGACATTTAGGATCGAGGCTTGAACTGATGTGTTCAAACGTCATTTGACATTAAGGATCAAGGCTTGAACTGATGTGTTCAAACGTCATTTGACATTAAGGATCGAGGCTTGAACTGTTGTGATCAAATGTCATTGCAATTTCATCATTTGTGAATCCACCGTGACACTGGTTTTTGAGATATCAGCTTTTTCAGCAACCATACTTTGAGATTTTCCTTGTTGACATTACATAAGGTATATGCACTTAAATCAAGACTTTGTTCCTTCTGAACATTGATTGATGTACCTGCACTTACATCCAGAGTTTGTTTGCATTCATAAATATGAGGGATATCTACATTTGAACCATGTGGGGGTTCACTGTCAACCTTGCTTATGCAAGAGTTGAATAACTTTCCTGTAGGAATCCACCTAAGACCAACAGATTTGAAAATTCTACTCGTGGGTTTCCACCTAAGATCATATCTAGGAGATGTTTTCTCATACACAGCGGAAGTCTTATTAGGAGAAAACCTATGTCCTGTAATGATCTGCTGGTAACGAGTGTAAGCACTAGTCAAATTTATATATGCATAGTATAAATCCCGTGACAATTCTTTCCAAATTACTTCTCAAACAAGAGAAATAAAAGGATAAAATCTCACTTAAGAAA
>BQNB010022373.1:0-63085 GCA_026074375.1 Tanacetum coccineum | reverse complement strand
TATTATTATTATTATTTTATATTTAATAATTATTATTTATTTAAATCTAAATATAATTTAAATTTTTATAGCTTACTTTTTATTTTGTACCTTAATAAAATTTAAAAAAAAATACAATTACATATTATATAAAAACACTATTTATTTAATATATTAGTTTATACAATATTATTTAAAAATTTATTATTATTATTTTATAAGTAATTTATTTATTAAATAATATATAATTTATTATTTTAAACTAAAATTAAATTTTATATATTTTAATATAATTTGTTTTTTCTCATTTAATTTTCTTCCAACCAAACATGCGCTAGTTTTTTACAAATTCCAATTCCTTCAGATTCTAAATCCTAAGGATTCCAATTTCTAACATTCTATTCTTTCACATTCCAATTCCTTAAACAGATTTCAATTCCGCCAAAAACATTCTGCGAACCAAACGGGCCCTTAGGGCATGCTTGGTTGAGGGTATTAAAGGGTGAGGAATAAGAAAGACAATCATTAATTATGGTTGGTTTAGTATAAAGGAATGAAGCATTACCCAAAACTAAGTAATAACCCATTGCACTACAAATTAACGGGTATAGTATTGATTACCCATGTAACCACAAACTTAATCACCTACACCTTTTTTTTCAAGCATAACTTTTTTTTTCTTTTTTAAAATTCATCTATATATTTGTAACCACCAAATAAACACTAACCTTTACATTTAAACAAAGCAATACTAATATAATGAAAATATCTCATTGCATTCCTTAATATACCTTTTCCATTTCCCTTTCCCATTCTTTTAATTGAACCAAGCACACCCTAAGTAAAATTCTATCTAGGTCCCGTGATACCTCAAAACCCCTAGTTAGATTCATCCTTGCTAAAAATACTTTTACCCGACTGTTTTCAACCCTTTTATGGTCACTTGCAAGTTGCAACAAAAATGCTAATTCATCCTACTAAAACATTCTATAAATCTTCTTACACACATGATCCTGACAAATAACAGAACTGACGGTTTGGATTTAGAAAGATAATAACTGGAGAAAATAATAAATTATATGATTGTGTGTAGACAAATAAGTAGGATGATTTTGTAGAAAGCTTTAACAATACTCTAGTTGCAAATATGTACTTACTTGGCCACAAAATTACTCTAATGTAAAAAAGTTAAAGGTGTACATTGCGTGTTCTGCAAGTTAATAACTTGGCCACAAAGTTACTCAGTTCCAAGAAAATGAATATAAGAGGGCTCGGTGCGGTAACGGCGTTGGGTGCCAAACCAACGCCGTTGCCGGCGTTATGACACCGGGCTTTGGCCGTTGGTCACGACGTTGTGACCCACGTCGACGGAGCAACGCAGCAACGCTGCACATTTTGAGAAAAAACTTATTTTTTTTAAAATGCCTTTAACGGCTAGTTTTTGTTTTTTGAAAAAATTTTTTTTTTGAAAAATCCCTAGGCAACGACTAGTTTTTGTTTAGGGTAATTTTTTTCTTTCTAATATTAAAAAAAAGCCAGCGGCTATTTTTGTTAAAAAAATTTTACCCACTATATATATCCCCATTTCATATACATTTTCTAACACAACTTTCAATTTACCCTCAATCTTTATACACATTCATTAACAAAAAAAATGTCCGACTTTCCCATTGATGGCTCGATTTGGAGCCTCCATAATTCCAGCACGATGGGTGCCGGGTCTACGTCGAATTCTCAATTCTTCGGGTTTTCTAGCCAAGCTTCGATGACTCCCGAGCAACAAGCTTTTTTTGAATCTCAACAAGCCGCTTTTGTTGCATTTCAACAAGATTTTCAAAACCGACAACAAAACCCACCACAATTTGAAATGCCACAACAACAAAGCCAATCTTCAAACTCGCTTTCACAAACCGAATCCCAACAAAAAAGAGGCCGAATGAAACGCACGGCTAAAAAAGTAAAATCGTCCGAATCGATTGGCGACATTACTTTACGTTGAACATCGGACGAGGAAACGTTACTTGCCGAATGTTTCGTTGCGGTTTCCGAGGATCGTAACGTCGGGCGTTCACAACCGAGGGACACGTTATGGTTTTGGGTTTTGAACGAATTCAATCGGAAAAATTTTCAACAACATACCAAGGATATGTTGTCAAGCAAATGGAGTACGTTGAACCATCATTGCCAAAAGTTCAACGCAATCTACAAAAGGTGCATTCGGTTGAAAAAAAGTGGCGAGAACGAGGTTGATTTGATGAAACGGGCTCGGGGCATTTATCAAGACGAGAATAAAAATAGCTCGTTTAATTACGAAAAAGCATGGGCGGGTTTGCGAAAACACGCAAAATGGGACGCGCCCGATCCCGCACCGATTGATTTAACCGAAGACGAAAATATTCATGACGAACACGTTCTCGCGGTTAACACCGACGAGCTATTAGGTCCCGATCCAAGACCTCGTCCCCCCGGTAATCAACGCCCCAGAAAAAAAACCAAATCAGACACATCGACGAGCACCGGGGGAAGTAACTCGTCGTCCCAATTCGGTGACTTTATGTCTCACGAGCTTCGTCTCAAACGGGAAGCCGCCGAAAAGGCGTTTGAGGTGTCGAAGGATAAAGACTGGACGATTACGCGTTTGGAAGAGTTGCGATTTCTCGCTCTTAGCATGAAGGATTTATCTCCCGACGACGCGTATTGGATCAACTTGCAAATCAAAGACAAGTTACGCGCGCAAATGCCGAGGGATTCGAACAACCAATCCGACGACTCCGACGAGTAGTTTTTTTTATTAATTTCGAATGTTTTTTTTTTAATTTCCGTAATTTTTTTTTTTAATTTACGAATGTTTTTTTTTTTAGTGAATGAAATGAATTTAGCTATTTTTAAAATTAAGAGGAAAAAATAGTAGGTTCAAAAAAGTGATGTTATGATGTTATGATTATCTGAGTTTTTTTTGATGTTAATGTTATGATGTTAAAACTGACGTGACATTCAAAAAATAATGTTATGACACCCGATGCTCTAAATACTACAAAAGAGGTCAGCAAAATGATGGGGTGGCAATAGTATGCCTAGCGTACTGTCCAAGCCAAACAATGAATTGTACCAAACTAGCCTCCACGTGTCACTATACTAACCCACACCCAAAGCCTGAATCAACAAAACAATAAAAACTAACCAATTTTTTAAAAATCGGTTTTTTAATTAACCCGTTCAAATCACCGAATCACTGTTCAATCGAGTTTTTCGGTTAAAATTGGCTTTCAGTCATTTGATCAGTTTACGGTTCAACCGGCCAATTATTAGGAAAGCGAGCCCGACGAAAGTTAATATTAAAAAAAACTCACCACCCTTGACGTAAAAAAAAAAAAACTTACAAAACGCACCCTCAAAATATGCGAAAAGTTACTAGAACGACCTTGAACTTTTATCTATTTACGACTTTTTTATATAACAAACTTTATTTATCAAATATGAAACGTAAATCTATCGATTTATTCGTAAAAAACATGTCATTGAAAAAAATCGGCGAATTGCAAACAAAACGAGCCAAATATTGCAATGCTTATGACATACTACGATTTTATAAGAAATGTTGAAGTTTAGTATATATTTTTAAAAAATTTACAAAAATAGTCATTGAGATTATCGGTTCGTTGCAAAGTTAGTCCTTAATGACTAACTTTGCAACGGAACGCTAACCTAAAAGAATATTTCCGTGAAAAAATTTAAAAATAATTAACGTAAATAGTCATTGGGGTTATCAGTTCGTTACAAAGTTATTCTCACACGCTCCGCGGAAGAACACATGTTACAAAACCTCGTTTCAATTAAAAGTTATTCTAAAACGTCTTTTTCATGCAATTTGGGTGATAAAATATGTTATCATTCTTTCATTGTGTATGCTATCAAAACTTTTCTAGAATAAACTTTTGCTAAAAGGCATAAACACTTTTGGAGACACGTAAAGCATATGTGTTACCAAATTTTAATCTATAGCAATAACTACATGACGATTGATACCAACTGTATTCTAAATGATACGCCACATATGGCTTGGTGCACTTTTATATGATTTGAACCTGTGTGACGATGAATTCAAACCCTGTAAATTAATCGATCAAAAAGTCAGAAATTATAATAACTCAAAAAACATAGCAAGTTAACTCTTATGAATTATTACCGGAATGACTTGGTCTTAAGTAGGGGGTGGCAATTTGGGTCGGGTTCGGGTTGGCAGGTTGGCGGGTCAGAAAACTCTAACCCGAACCTGACCCATTTAAATAATCGGGTCAGTTATGTCAACCCTAACTTGTTTACACATAATCCGAACCTGACCCATTTAACCCGCATATATACTTGGGTTGGTGGGTTAAATAGGTTACACGGGTTGAATAGATTAAACGGGTTTTGGATTGACCCATTTAACCCGTTTTATATACAAAAGTTGGCACATTACACGGGTTAAACAAGTTAAACGGGTTTGTAGGTCGACCCGTTCAACCCATTTAACACATATAATAAAATATAAATAATCTTTTATTTATAAAAAATCTTAAACGGGTTGGCGGGTCGACCCGCTTAATTTCAACTCGAACCTAACATGTTTAATAAACGGGTCAGATGAGTCGACCCAAACCCGACCCGAAACCTATTAGACTCAACCCGAACCTGTTAATTTTCGTGTCGGGTTTCGTTTCGGGTCAGAAATTGCCACCCCTAGCCTTAAGCATCATGAACTTTTTAAGTTGTAAACCATCTCAATTCTTTAGCAAAGTCAAATGCTATTCAATCATTATCGGTTATTCATAGAATACATTACATTACATTGGAATTATGTTATTAGGGTGCTAGGTGTGGGCACCAACAAGATGTTGTTGGCGCGTTAACTCATCGTCATGGCCGTTTTTGAGAGTGTGCAGGGTGGACGACCACCTAGGGCCTCAAAATTTTTAGGGGTCTCAAAATTTCAAACAAGGGTAATATCGTAAACTTGATCAAATTTCTCTATTTATTTTTAGCAGTGGACAATTAAATTAGGACATCCAAAAAAAAAACATGGACAATAAAAATGAGACGGAGAGAGTAGTATTTATATATTATAAAGACATGGTAATCTTAACCTTAATTGACCATAAGCTTACAAACCAGGCTTAAACCGACTAACTTGATCCATCTAATACATAATCATTTGACATGTAAATTCACAAATTTATTACACTTTTCATTTATACCATCAATTGACATAAGTGTGTCACCATCTGAGAGTGAATTACTTGAACTAAGGTGGTGTTTGAAAATGACTTAAATGACTTAATATGAAAAAAACTGAATTCATAAAGTCATATGAAAACTGTTTGTTTGTGACTTAATAGAGAAAAGTAACTGAAATTATTAAGTAATAAAACTGAGAGTGTCTGCATTAAGTCATCTCTTAATTAAACATGACTTATCAGAAAATTTTACCAACAGGCCCTAAGACAAAGTAATTAGAGGGAGGAAAAGAAGCAATGATATACGGGGAATAAAGAGATACACGTGGCTAGCTGGAGATGAGCTTTTAGATAGCCTGCCCCAAAAGAAACACAAAACTACTACCGCCTCTTTTAAACATTTAATTTGCTTATTTTATGACAAAAAAGATATATATCCTACTTTTAGTTACCATCTATGTTATGGATACTACTATTGCTACCTCTGATTTATTAAAAAAGTATATGGTTTGTATTTTTTTTTTCTTTTATCTTTCTGTTTACAGTATAACACATTGTTTTATCAACCAACTGGGTTTAACTCAGTTGATCACCTGAGGTCTCCTAAGAAGCTTTGGGGGAGGTTGTTACCATGAGGTTTCGGGTTCGAGCCTCACTGGGTTTTCCTTCTTGGTAAGAATCTGTGTTGGGCTCTGCCCACTCAGATGCGTCGAGTCTCTGGCTCGCTAACATTGGTCTTGTACTAACTTGCCGTTCTAAAAAAATAACACATTGTTTTATCAGTTTCTTTTCAGTGTTTTTTGACAGTTTAATACTTTTAACTTGTTAAACTTTATATTTTTTATTCCGCAATTTCCATTTCACAGTTTTATAATATAAACAAAATTATAAACATTAAAAAATATATAAAAAAAGAAAAACCAGGAGGGTAAAAATCAATGTTTTGAAAACCGGGTTTTGAATCGACCCGGTCGAGTCACCGGGTTACCGGTTCAACCGGTTGGACCGCCGGGTCAACCCGGTTTTCCAAAATATATATATATATATATATATATATATATATATATATATATATATATATTCAATAATTAGAAAGAAAGTATGTATATAAATCATGAAATATTCCATATATTAAGCCTAAAGACTATTTATTAACAAATATAACATGTAAAATTAAAATTACGTCGCAAATATATACAATTAACATGTTTTATTTATAAAAAAATACGAAAAAACCGAAACCCGGCCAGGTCTCATGACCCGGGTCACTCCAAACCCGGTCAAACCCGGCGGGTCAAACCGGGTTTCGAAAATATAAAACCCGGTTTAATTTGACCTGTTTTTTCGGCCGGAACCGGTTCAACCGGCCGGGTCGAACCGGGTTTCAAAACACTGGTAAAAATGGTAGATAAGGAGGGGTCTTAATAACCTCCCCCTCTGTTATATATGGTATATATTAAGTATTTAGTTTGATTTATAAAATCATTTTTTAATTTTAACTTTAAATATTTTGTTTATATGATATAATATTTGATGAAAGTTATACTAATGACAATACATTTAAACAAAACTCATTTATATATTTTGCATCAAGTTAAAAAAAATAATTAATGTCAAAGTTAAAAAAAAATTCAAAAAATCAAACTAAACAATAAATATGAGACATAATGATTACTTTTAATCGTAGTATTCATTTTTCTGGCATCAATATACATTGTTATGTCACTGACATAAATTTGGATAATAGATAATGCATTTGGCTATAATTTAAAAGCTTGAAAAAATAAGTAATGTTATTAGAGTAAAATATTATTAAAAATTTCAAATATTAATTATAATTTAAACTATTAAATTTTTTCACTCTCAAATACTTCCTAACCTTATATACTTAAAAAAAATTGCACACGCATATTTACGCTACTATACATGAATAATCGTCTGTATACACTAATATAAATGTCATTTTTATTTTAAATTGATGTTTAATATTGTACTTTTATAAACTGAGATTTCTTTTTTAGGAATTCAATATAAGAATATGAGTAAACTGCAAAAATCATCCCTGTGGTTTGTATTCGTGGCACTAATCATCCCTAGCCGATATTATTGGCACTAATCATCACCGAGTGGTGAAACGTTCGGCAAAAATCATCCCTAGAAGGATGATTTTTGCAAAACTTTTTGTTAAATTTTTTGCAAAAATCATCCCCAATAAGGATGATTTTTGATGGACATTTGCCACTCAGGGATGATTAGTGCCAATTGTCCGCGTATATACCGGACGGGCCCCTATATCCGAACGGGTCGGACGGGCGCACCACATCAACCCGAAAGAAGACAAAACGTCAGGCTCGATAAAGAGGGACACCTCTTCAAACCGTTGGACAATAACAAACACTTATGCAACATCACTATCCCGGGAATTAAGGAGCGATGTCTCCAAGGAGTACCGACACCCAAGGCAAAGGCTAGTCCTAGGTCGTCTCCTTCATTCCCAAGATGTCAAGAACAGTATTTCTGAACAGTACTTCAGGTAGTATAAATACCCAAGCATTTACTACTTGAAGGGCAGCATTAATTGCACCACACACACATTTATTACTGATAGCCCCTTCGGCGCTTACTTATAGCCCCTTCGGCTCTTACAAAAATACTTACTTTCACGCCCGAGCTTGGTCCTGGGTCAACACCCGGGGCGAGCTAACGGGTTTTCTGTCTTACTTTCAGATACTTAGGTGGATTACTCGTCTAGAAGCGTGGGAACTCTCCTATTTCCTCTGGAACGGTAAATTACTTAAACATATATGTAAGATAAGATAAGATTATAAATTAAAGTATGATTTTCTTTCAACATCGATCGGTCGGGTGATAGTCTTACATGAAGACTTGACACAGGGTTAAAGAAAAATGGAATAATTGCACTCTTCAATTAACAAGATTTCATCTTTATATTTGTTAAGCCTTTTAATTGGTCGAAAGTAGAAGTGCGATAATTATTTTGGAATATCTCAAAATAGATGACAATAATTTTGAGAGAAAAAGAGTATCAAAGCTTCACTATTATAGATATGCTTTGATGTAGGACTAAACATCGGGTCAAAACCGACGTGAACGGATAAAAAACGAACCAAGTCGAAAACCAATTTTGTGGAAGAAATGAACCGAAAACCAAACGGAAATGACTCAGTAGAATTTAGTTTTGTGTCAGTCGGTTCGGTTTAGACCATCTAAGTGTGTTTTTCTTGGTTTTGGCCCGAACTAAATCCAGTCGATCCGAATTGAGACCAAAAAGGCCTGTAAACGAACCGGACGAACACAGACGAAGCCTTGTTCATATTCGTTCATTTATTTTTAACCGGACAAATAAACGGACACGAACGCTTAAACGAACGAATTTTCTTGTTCATGTTCGTTTATTAAGATAATGAGTTGTTCATGTTTGTTTATGTTCGTTCATTAAGAAAATAAACGACCTTAAACGAACATAAATGGACGTAGAAAAAAACATAAAATTTATCAAAATATGCATAATAATTTATTTTATAAGAGTTGTTTTGTTTAAACATACCAATTTTAGATGTATACAATTAAAAGATATGATATACGAACATGAACAAATAAATAAACATAAACGAACGTTAATAAACGCATAATCGGACCTTCGCGAACATAAACGAATGAACATGACTTTTGTTTTAACTAAACGAACGTAAAATAATGTTCACGTTCGTTCATTTAATAAATAGACGAACATGAACGAACTTTTTGCCGAAATGTTCATGACGTGTACAGCCTTACCGAAAACCGTAAATGTATAAAACTGGAACTGAACCGAATATGGCTGGTTCGATTCGCCTAGAGATATAAATGTATTTATTTCTCATCCTTCTCATAGAAAAATCCCGGGTTTTCGGTTCGGTTCAGTTTGTTTTGCTCGGCCCTACTCTAGTGAGTTACTCCCACAGTCTCACTTTTATTGTCCTTTTTTCATTTTTTAAAGTTTTTCTTTTTAACTTTGATCTTAAATATTTATGTTTGTGTTATATAATACTTGATGCAATATATTGATAGAAGTTATCACTGGTATATTTCTCACACAAATGATTGATGCTTTATTGAGAGAGCCAAAGTGGCTTTAAATACACAATGGAAATAACAGATTGACAAGAAAATAGGAACTACTAAACGTAGTGGCAAAAGACTAGGAACTAACTAGTGCATAACTGATATAGCTAAAGACTAGGTAAAACCCACGAAGTCAGCTTTATTCTTGAATTCTTTTATTCAAATATCCAACAGTCAAATATCTAACAAACCCTCCCCCAAACTAGATATTGATGTCTTGTTTGTCTTCAAGTGAGCAAATTCTAAGCTTTTCCCTTAGACCCGATTTGACAAAAACTAACCATCCACATAAGGCAAAGAGTGGTTAAGCTTGCCATCTCACTTCACAGTGTTGAAAACATTTAAAAATTCTGGCGAATCGTAAGAATTGAAGAACCTTATATTTCTCAATATCAGTTTATGGGCACTGTATCTCTTGTACCATAAATTTGTTTAGAATTGCCATTATAATGCAAAATATAGCGTAAAAACTACTACAGGAAAGTTTTCGCCAGCTTACATTTGTTGTTTCCTTACTTAAGGGGTGTTTGGGAATGTATGCTTATTTGAGACCGTACTGCTCAAATTCATACTCGACTCGCTAGGACTTCATACATGTTCATGAGGACTACAAAAAGTACGAAACCTGTAACGGAAAAAAAAACAACTATTACGGTTGTTTATTAACCATGAAATTCCAAGCAATGGACCATAAGTACGCACCTATATGTTCCAATTGATCCCAAAATTAACCCTGTGGTCATGTGTCCGTTGGTGACATCAAAACAATATGACATAGGTCACGTAAGGAATTTTAATAATTACTTCTAGAGACAAAAAAACAAAAACAATATTCTTGCATATAGCGGGAGATGCAAATATCAATAGGCGCAGCACATTCCAGGAGTGGGTCTGCAACTGCATTTAGAGACACTATGGTTTAAGGTACATATTTCTATTGGCTTATCTCGTACGGTCTTATTTTCTTAATATCTTTTGTTCATTATTGGTATGTATCAATCATTACATGTGCATATTCTTTACTGCAAAATCTAACTCAATGATGCATTTCCACATTTGACAATGATATGAGACCAACTAAAACAATAAAAAGAAAAAAATAAATAACAGTCATATAGAGGCGGCTATATCAACATTTTTATTTTGAAATGGGATGAATTGAGGTTCCTTTTATGTCTGATGCTGGTTGGATTGTGTTCAAGACCGAAATAGTTACCTTATAAATGAAAATAGGGCAAGACACTGTTTCTTGTTAAATCGGTTAAAAGTTGCTCACAACGTTAATGATTTTATTTTCAGTCTTAAAATGGGTTCTTCAAGGAGTTAGATATACTTAACTGAGAATTCTACCCCACTGTCCTTCGGGTGCATATATAAATTCAATATGCATTTGTAATCTGATATATTGAGTATTTTATTATAGAAAAAAAATCCAATGAATTATCTCTAAAAACCTTGGCATTCATTATTATATAATAATTCATATAAACTGTGTAAGATGTCATTAGATTAACGTATGTATATGAATCTATGTGATCTATACATAAAGATAAGTGTCATGTTAAAATTAGGCTGCTACAATAAGGGCGAACGAACCGACTCCATGTCCGTCGTGTCGTCAAGATGTGACGAGAGCCATTAGTTGCTCTGATCGTGGTATGTCCTGGTTCTGACCAATACCTTGATGTGAAATTTGTGACTCGAGCCGGTACCTGAACTCGACGCGCTTCAAATCAACATCTGCAATGTCTGCTTAGAATAAACCCAATTTAATGCATGTTTGGTATAATCTCAAAAAACAAAAAGGATAGAATATTAAAGGAGCATGATTCTTTTTAGACCAAAGGACGTCTTGGTAATCACTGAGTATCGCAACAACATGTTATAAGAGGGGGATTCTTGTTCGCTTTAGCTCATTTTCATCATCATGTTGACTAACTATTGGCTCATTTTGAGCGTAATTCCAGGAGAGTTCAAGTACCCTAGCATCATACCAACCACTTGCTACTTGTAAAATGCAACATATTGACAATAATAAATGCCTATTTCAAAAAAACAATAATAAATTCCATCGCTTACTAAAAGCTAAACTCTAATCAGATATACTGGTGAAACAAAAAAGCACCCCTAAGATATGACTTTCCCCCACTAAAGCCACATGCTCTTTTAGCTCATCACACCACACAAAATCCAACGGGAATGGAACTATCGCGAGATGCGGGTACACATAGCTCAAACAATCGTTAACCCTAAAATCATACTTGCGACTTTCTTTTGTAAAACAGGTATTTTACACGTACAATTTTATTGCATGATTTTGCTAAAACAGGCGTCAAGAAACTTTGTTTTATTATTTTTCATATGGTTACTATTAGTAGATAATATTAGTGAGTCTTATGTTTGGTATGATTATAGAATTAGTCAGCATTTAATATTTCTAGCTATATCATTATTATTTTGGGTTTTGGTCTCAAAGTCTATCTCTGTACACTATTTATATCGTTGGTTTTGTGGGAATAAACAAGCAAAAATAATTAACATTCTACCATGGTAATCAGAGCAGAGCAAAACTGATCCTCTCACCTTAAAATCTCTATTTCTCTCGTCTGATATAAATCTTTTTTTCCTCACCCTAAATCACCTCTAATCTTACCTCTACTCTTACGTTTCTTCTTCACCCACATAATTATTCTAGCAGCATTTGACTTCTATTTTGGTTTTAGTATCAATTGAATTCAATTGTTTAATTGATTGGTGTACACATTAATTTACTTTCAACCAACGTGTGGACAGTGTACGATCGTTAATATTCATTCTAAACGGAAGCATTTGTTTTACAAAAAGTCAACTTTAAGAAAGGCTACTATTGTTTATATTGTTTCACAATATGTTCACCGGCTGTACTCTGACTCAACATGTAGCCCACAAGACTAGTGTTGCTCAACAGTTTACACCACAAAAGCATTATAGACTGCCGCATCCCGGTCAAGGTATACTCGATCCCGCTCCGGCTATTTATGCATCCCAGCCTACTACTTTACCAAGTGCGTTTAGCATTATGCCGCCGCAAGACCCGACTTGGCACATGGATACAGGTGCCTCTTCTCATTTAAATTTTAATGCAAGTAATTTAAGTACTATTTTTGATAAACGCTTATTTTCATCTGTTCACGTTGGTGATGGCAAGTCTATTCCCGTCACCAACACCGACCATAGCATTATTCCTTCCCATCATCGCCCTATTCATCTTTATAATGTTCTTGTAACCCCTAATATAATTAAAAATCTCATTTCTGTTCGTCAGGTCACTAGGGACAATAATTGTACTATTGAGTTTGACGCCTTTTGTTTTTTTTGTGAATGATTACTTGACTCGTCATATCCTCATTCGATGTGACTGTTCGGGCGATCTCTATCCAGTTACCAAGCCGTCAACTTCTCCTATTGCTTTTCTCTCGACAAGTGCTTCCACGTGGCATCAACGCCTCGGACATCCGGGTGATCAAGTGCTACGTTCGCTTGTCTCTAGTCGTTTTATTTCATGTAATAAAGAAAAGTCTTCACATATTTGTCACGCTTGCCAACTTGGCAAACATGTGAAGCTTCCCTTTCATAGTTCGGATTCTATTGTTGAACATTGTTTTGATATTATTCATTCTGATTTATGGACATCTCCCATTATTAGTTCTAGTGGTTTTAAATACTATGTCTTATTCCTTGATCATTTCTCTCATTACCTATGGATATACCCTCTTCGTTCAAAGTCTGAAATGTTTGATAAATTTGTGCACTTTCGTAATTATGTTAAAAACCAATTCAAATGCGAAATAAAAAGCTTCCAATGTGATCATGGCGGTGAGTTCGATAACAACCGACTTCACACCCTCTTTGCCAAACATGGCATTCAACTTAGATTCTCTTGCCCCAAAACATCCCAACAAAATGGCAAGGCGGAACGAATGATACGAACAATCAACAATATCATTCGCACTTTACTTTTTCAAGCACACCTTCCCCCCACCTTTTGGGTCGAGGCTCTCCATATGGCCACCTATCTACTCAACCTTCTACCCTCTACCGCAATTCAAAATGAAATACCTTATACTCGCCTTTTTAACAAACCACCCAATTACTCTCGCCTATGAATATTCAGGTGTCTATGCTACCCTCACCTTCACTCCCCACACAAACTTGCTCAACGAGCCACCCCTTGTATATTTTTGGGCTACCCCGCTTACCATCGTGGTTTTTGATGCCTAGACCTCAAAACAAATAAAATTATCCTCTCTAGACACGTCACTTTTGACGAAACCCAATTTCCATACCGTTCTATGACACCCTCCTTCCCACCTTCTTACATATTCCTCGACCCCACACCTTCCTCCTCCTAAACACCCTCACATCAGCCCGTATACCTCCCCCCACAACTCACGAAACAACTCAGCCTAACAATACCACCATCCTTAATATGGAGCCCAACACCCCATACGGCCCAACACCCTAAGGCCCAACTCCTACCGAACCATCACCTTCACCTCAGTCCACCCTCCCAACTTTGATAGCCCACAACCACGCCAGCAGCCCATCTACTTTGGCCCATCAAACCAGTCCACTACCACTACCAATTTTTGATTTTCCAAATCCCCAGCCAAACACCGAAGCTGTACACGAACCTCCTCGTACTCATCCTATGATCACTCGGTCGCAATCAGGCATTGTCAAACCTATCGACCGCTTGTCTCTACATACTTCTTCTATTTCTCCTATCCCTAAAAATCCATCCCACGCCTTAAAAGACCCAAACTGGCGTAATGCTATGTACGATGAATATAATGCGTTGGTTAAAAATGGCACTTGGTTACTTGTACCAAGGCCCGCATGTGTTAATATGGTTTGCTTCATGTGGTTGTTTAAGCATAAGTTTCATGCTGACGGGACTTTGAGCCGCTCTAAGGCTCGTTTAGTTGCTAACGGTAGTAGTCAGCAACTAGGTGTTGATTTTGATGAGACGTTCAGTCCAGTCGTTAAACCGGCCACCGTTCGCACGGTCCTTAGCCTTGCCGTGTCTCGTAAGCGGCCCATACGCCAACTTGATGTTAAAAATGCTTTTCTTAACGGTTACTTATCTGAGACTGTGTACATGCATCAGCCTCCTAGTTTTGTTGACAATCGGTATCCTCATCATGTTTGTCTTTTACAGAGATCTTTATATGGACTGAAACAAGCACCCCGTGCTTGGTTTCAGTAGTTTGCAGGTTATGCCACACGAGCTGGATTTTATCATAGTCGTTGCGATTCCTCATTGCTTATCTATAGACAAGGTTCTCAAGTTGCTTGCTTACTTATTTATGTGGATGCCATCATTCTCACAGCTTCCTGTCCAGTCCTATTTAAGCAGATTATAAGTTCTCTAAATAAAGAGTTTGACATGACTGATCTTCGGGCGCTTTATTACTTTCTTGGTATTTCTGCTGATCGTACTCCTACAGGTTTGTTTTTGTCACAGAAGAAGTATGCTCTACAGCTCCTTGAGCGTGCTCACATGGTTACTTGTAACCCTTCTCGAACACCCGTTGATACAGAGTCTAAACTGGGTCCGGAAGGTGTGTTGGATTATGATAGTCGGATAGCACGTATACGTTACGAATATGTGAGCCTATTAGGGGCACACACGTAAGACACGAAGAGTACGTTTATTAAATACTTAATATATATTTTTTTATTATTAAGGTTTTAATATGCTTCACGTTATTATTTAAATAACCGTTAGTTACCGTTATATTTTATAACTAACTCAACAACTATTTAAATATGAACCGAATGGACTAAAATTGACAAAACCCGAACCTTGTGGGTGTCACTTGTTGACCGGCCCTATAAGCTTCTAGAAGGGGGTTTTGGAATCAATTTAGGAGATAAGGGATGAAAGTTGTATTGTGATAAAGATTATGAGGGTATTCTAGTTTATCTACAACTAGGGTTAGAGGGTTAATAAATACCCCCTCTCCTCCTTATTTATCTATTCACTGGATCACAACACAAATCGTATGATATACTAAATACTCGTCCCCACAGCAAACCAATATATGAAATCTCCATAACAATTAATCTGGTTTTCCTTTTTCCTTCCATGTGACGACAAAATAAGAAAACAGATTCAATTGTTTCATTATTATATTTATACTCTATATGCATGTAGTGATTCATGCATGATATATAAATTAATATAGTCTGCTTCTTCCTTTTATAGTTTAGGCACATTCGTAATTCGAATCGTGTTTAAGCATATACTAGCATACAAGTGTTGTTTGATTTTTGGTTCAAGCAATAAAGCATACACCTGGTGTTTGAAGCTCGTGAAGTTACGACTAGCATTGTTGCGTACTTGTTCGACGTGTTGTGTGAGCAACCGTAGAGGTGGTAATTTAACCACTATGTTTTCAAGATCAAGATCCGGCGTAAGTTTATTGATTTTTATCGTTAAACAAAAGGTTAGTAAATTACTTGTTTACTTTATTAAGTGTTAATTCTATGTGCCTTAACTAGATCCAATCCGCTGCGTACTCGTAGCTAAACTGGTTACCTAGAATGTTAAATCCCAACAAGGTGTTCCTGTTCAAGATCCTACTTTATATCGCAGCCTTGCAGGGGGGCTCAAGTATCTTACTTTTACACGTGCAGATTTGTCTTATGCAGTTAAGCAGATTTGCCTTTATATGCACGATCCGAGGGAGCCACATTTTGCTGCACTTAAACGTATCTTGCGATATGTTCGGGGGACTATGGATTTTGGTCTCCATTTGTATCTTTCCACTACTACTTCTTTAGTTGGTTACACTGATGCTGATTGGGCATTTTTTTCCCATCTACACCAGTTCTACTTCAGGTTTATGTGTATTTCTGGGAGATAATCTTTTGTCGTGGTCCGCTAAACGACAACATACCATCTCCCGCTCCAGTGCCAAAGCAGAATATCGAGGTGTTGCTAATGTTGTAGCTGAAACTGCATGGGTTCGTAACCTTCTTCGTGAGCTACATTCTCCTCTTATGACTGCCACTCTGGTTTACTGTGATAACGTTAGTGCTGTTTATATATTTGCAAACCCTGTTCAACATCAACGGACGAAACACATTGAGATCGACATTCATTTCGTCCGTGATATGGTTACAGTTGGCCATGTTCGTGTTCTCTATGTTCCATCTCGTTTTTAGTTTGCCGATATCTTCACTAAGGGACTTCCATCAGCTTTGTTTGAAGATTTTCGCTCTAGTTTGAGCGTCCGTCCTCCTCCCGCTCTAACTGCGGGGGCGTATTAGTAGATAATATTAGTGAGTCATAGTTGACTTTTATGTTTGGTATGATTATAGGATTAATCAACATTTAATATTTCTAGCTGTATTATTATCATCTTGGGCTCAAAGCCTATCTCTGTACACTATTTATATCGTTGGTTTTGTGGGAATAAACAAGCAAAAATAATTAACCTTCTATCAGTTACCTATACATTGTCACTACTCACTTTGATACATGGATACAAACTTTTTGAATATATCATAGCGTTTAATCTTATACAGTAATTAGGGGTGGCAATTCAGGTCGGGTTCGGGTTGATAGGTTGGTGGGTCAGAAAACCCCAACCCGAACCTAACCCATTTAAATATTCGGGTCAGCTATGTTAACCCTAACCTGTTTATACATAACCCGAACCTGACCCATTTAACCCATATATATATTGGGTTAACGGGTTAAATAGGTTACACGGGTTGAATAGATTAAACAGGTTTTGGGTTAACCCATTTAACCCGTTTTATATACAAAAGTTGGCATATTATAGGGGTTAAACATGTTAAACGAGTTTGCGGGTCAACCCATTTAACCCATTTAACACATATAATAATATATAAATAATTTTTAATTTACGAAAAAATTTTAAACGGGTTGGCGGGTCGACCCAATTAATTTATTCCCAACCCGAACCTAACCTGTTTAATAAACGGGTCAGATGGGTCGACCCAAACCCGACCCGAAATCTATTAGACTCAACCCGAACCTGTTAATTTTCGTGTCGGTTTCAGTTCGAGTTTCGTGTCGGGTCAGAAATTGCCACCCCTAACAGTAATAGACGAGTACTTTTATAAATATAC
The DNA here is from genome assembly GCA_026074375.1 of Tanacetum coccineum. NCBI lineage: Eukaryota > Viridiplantae > Streptophyta > Magnoliopsida > Asterales > Asteraceae > Tanacetum > Tanacetum coccineum. Next base: position 45,620 of record BQNB010022373.1, on the reverse strand, counting down.
CTTTATGAGTACGTGTACTAAAAAAACTATTCGTCTAATATATGAACTGTATGATACATGAAAATTTGTTTTAAAGGCAAAAAGTTTTCAAGTTATACGTGGCGCTTACTTTTGCTCAGGTGGCTAGTTATTATGATACAGTCACCACCATAACCATCGCCCTATAACCTATAACCCACAACCTTTTAACCATTATTCAAAATCATGCAAAAATTATTAAAAAGATTGTGGTAACGGGGGCGCGGGTGATGGTCGGGATTTGGGGTGGTGGTGGGAGTGTGTATAAGGTGGGGGTGGGGGTGCGTGTGTGGCGATGTGGTGACGGTGATAGAGGTTGGAGAAGAGCGTTTGGATCATTGGATAAAAGTAAAGTAGGGTGTCTGGATTCAAGTTTTAATGATTTGGGCCCAAAATGACAAAAATATGCAGTTTTTTCTGGTTTTAGCCCGTTTAACTTGTAGCCGGTAAAAGACGACAATATTAGAACAAAACAGAAAGTTCTTCTTGTATCAGATGAGTAATTTGTTTAGTACATGTACCATAATGTTACATTTGAAAAAGTACACGTATGTTGTATGACTTAAATGTTTATGAGGATTTATATCATTACAGAAGTATGTCCATCAAGTGAATTACTACTAGTTGATAAATATACATTAATATTGGTCTGAAAATAATTTAAATCATAGTAACTTGTGATTTAGGATAAGAATGCATTCATAATTAGGTCATTTAAGTTGTACAGAGTGTTAAACAAGAATAATATCGAGAGATGGATCTGTTCGGCAAGCTTCCTCTATGCATAATAGAAACCATCTTATGTTATTTAACGACTAAAGATGCAGTAAGGACGAGTATCCTTTATAGAGATTGGAGGTACCGTTGGATCAACATTCCTAAACTTGAATTTATTGAGGATACGACTCGAGTACCAACTACAGGAGCTGAGCTATCCAGAAGGTTTAAACTAATCCGTGCTATTTACAAAGTTGTGTTAATGCACCAAGGTCAAATAAATGAGTTCACCCTTTCCATAAACACAAATAGATCATGCGCTGAGATTGATCATATACTATTTCACTTATCGAGGAAAAATAGTGTCAAGAAACTAAGACTTGGAATTAGCTATTACTATGATCTACCCATCTCTTTTTTCTCATTCCGTCATTTAACAGACCTATGTGTCAAAGGGTGCAATCTTTATGATCAACCAACTTTCAGTGTATTTGGTAGCCTCACAAGCTTATCCCTTGAAGGTGTTTATATCTCTAACAAAACGCTTCTGCATCTCCTATCCGATGTCCACTTATTAAGACTCTGGTAAGTTCTTACTGAAATACAATATCTCTTTTCGTCACCTTTCAAAAACATATCTGACTATTGTAAGCTGCTACAGGTTGTTATCAGTTGTGCTATTCTTTCAAAAAACAGTTGCCTTAATATCATTGATAGTAAAGACAATCCCACCATTATTAGCCTATTTGAGTGTTTACCGGTGATTGAAAGTCTGTCTATTTCGCATGACTTACTTGAGGTAATCTTCTCCACATAGTATATAACTAATTCAACTTAGGGAAAAGAGTCTGTTTATAGCTAACCTTGCTTTTGGTTTTTGTTCCAAGTGTTTAGTTCATGACAGAGATCTACGAGAGCTTCCAACTGCACTAATCCACCTCAAATACTTATGTATAGATAAGGTATTTACGGATAAAAAAGATGTGTCACCTAATCTTAATCTTTTGATTAGAAGCGCCCCAAACTTGGAGAAACTTAAGGTACGGGTAATAGCATAAAATAGTCGATTATTATTTCATTGGTTTCATTCTTATGCCAAAGTACACTCACACAAAAATACCAACACTTCCTGTAGATTTTAGAAGATGCATGGGGTCGGAGAGATGTGATGTATTCTTCTACACTCGAGGATTATTCAGATATGTGGTTGGAGCATCTAAAAGAATTAGAGATTACGATTTTTAGCAGTGAGGAGAGTGGGTTAGATTTTGTGAAGCTTGTCTTGGCCAAGTCACCTCAGCTCGAGAAGGTGGGAATACGTTTACACAAAATGGCTTCTAAGGCTGAAGAGTATGGTAAGGCTAATTTTTTTTTTCCAGTGCATCATCGTGATCGTGAACTAAAAAGACCAAAGACGTTGACAAGATATACCGCTTGCAATTCTTGGCCAAAGATCAGCCCATATCTTTCCAATTAGTCAAGGCAGGCCCTGAATAAGCAAAAACGAAGTTAGCAACCAAAGACTCATAGTGTCAACTATTGTCGTTAGTGTAAATAAAAAAACACAAAGAATATTATCTATCATGTACCCTTCATTTCTCCTTTTGGGGACAATACCACAAGAATACTATTGAACATGCACCTTATGCTTTTGTTGTGCAGCCGCTAAACATCAGAAGTGCATCATCATGAGTTGGCGGTTGCTCAGTGAAAGCGTGATGCTTTTGTTGTGCAGCCGCCAACTCATGATGATGCAATTTATTCGCGGACTAGTTAACTTCTTTTTGATGTTTTTGCTATGCAGCTGCCAAATATCAGAAGTGCATCATCATTGGTGGCTGCATAGCGAAAGCGTAATGCTTTTGCTCTGCAGCCACAAACTCATGATGATGCACTTCATTTGCGGACTTGTTAACTTCTTTTTGATGCTTTTGTTTTGCAGCCGCCAAATATTAGAAGTGTTAGACAACGAAACCCCGTGGGAGATATGTATTATTGATACGGTATTTATAATGTAACATAGAACATACTAGAAACCTAATGACCCAACCCAGATTCAGGCTTGGTGTTGCAATTTAACAATCAAGTTAACCAATTAACTCTTACGAGTACGCAGCGAATAGATCTAGTCTAGTATAAACAATTAACATACATATACACACAATAAGGGACATGATAAATAAATAGAATACATACCCTTGTCGTCACCCGCAAATGTCACGAAACCAAATAAATGAAACTAGTGACTAAATTGTCACCTCTACGAGTGCTCACACAAACACGTCTAACAAGCACGCCCGAATGCTAGTCCAAACTCCACGTGTACCCAATACAACTATTGTATACCAATCACCCCTGAATATTAATACCCAAAACCACTCTTGTACTAGGCACCAAAAATCAGGAAGAAAGAAAAAGGGTTTTCACCGAAATCGGTTCCAACCGAAATAGACAGAATGAACCGAATATGCCCAAACCAAAACCCTAGATCATTTGTGGATGTTGTCACGAACTGAGAACAAGTAAACCAAAGTGATGAAGCTGCTGTAAAAACTATGGGATCGAATCACAAGCTTAGGTACCCTTTTAATGGTTACCGAATTAGAACAGCAACAATAAGAAGAGAACCGAAAACAGATAAAACATAAAAGGTGATTATTGATTTCGGCTGTTATATGATGATGGGAATAGCAGCTTGTGATTGTATGTTGTGGTGTGTATTAGCCGACCCAAAGAGCTAGGGGAGGGGGTTTATAAAGCCTTCAAACCCTACTCTTGATAAGGATTAAAACCATGTGTTTCAACCTTATCAAAACACTTCAAAACCTTTTCATGCACTTCCTTCCCCTATCATCAACATACACCGAACCTAGACCCTTTCTAGAATGTACCCTATGGCCGGCTAAACCATATGACAACCATATCATTCTTGTCTAGTTCATTTTATCTGAATGGTTTACATATAGAAACTTTCGTGAAGTAACAAACGTGCTCTAAATGTTTTTCGTGTGTGCCCCCAATAGGCTCACACACTTCTAGTCGTACTCGGCTAGTTCAACTCACATAATCCAACAGCTCCCACTTGGGAGTTGGAGTAGCAAACAGCACGTGTACTAACGACGGAAACGTCTAGCAACACTCACATTCGTTTTTAAAACTAGAAGTGTCTGAGATCAAGTTTCATAAACATTCTCAGTAGCATGGTTATTTTATCTCTTGCTATAATCATCCCTTTGTTCAAATACCGTTAAACCATGGATATGGATCCTAACTCATTCCATATAGTTTAACCATTTAGATTCTCGTTATAGAATTCAATACAGATATACCAAATGTAATCAAGAATCATCTTGCATTACCCTTTGGGTTCGGCCAAACAATTATCTGATTAATTCTGGAGAGGCGCCAAGGTATTATTCTGCACATCAAGTGGAGGAACAAATTTTTTGTTGAATACAAGTGTTGTGAATGCTGCTTCGCATCACTTCCAATAATAGCCTTTATAATTACCATTTTCAGGACAGCGTTTGACTTAGAATTAAAAAGTGATATCCACACATACCAGAACTTGTTTGTATTCTCAAGTCTAAGGATGACTTAACTAACCATTTTCGAAATTTTACTTATGACAACGGATCCATAAAGTAAACATTTGAAGGTTGGGGTGTCCAATACGCATCCCTTGTGAGTAACATATGAGTTTGGTGGGAACCGTCCATATATTCAAAGAATATAACCAACACTCACATTTGCCTTATGTAACGATACTCTCATACTGTTAACCGACAATGGACATACTTAGAATGATAAACCATTCATGGATTAAATATGCAAATATAGGACAAACAATTGTTATATGAATGATAACAAATACCTTGTATCTTTATTCATCAGAAAATAAAATTGTCTTACAATCCCAATTATCCAAATAACTAATAAACACAGATTTACATGAAACTACTAGCTGGAAGCATTCCAATATTCTTAGTATGTTCTGAATGCTTTGTAAAAGCCAACGCTTTTGTAAACGGATCAGCTAAGTTGTTATCTGTGTGAACTTTTTCTAACTTTACGTCACCATATTCAATAACTTCACGAAGGTATTGAACTTTGACACGGAAATGTCTAGCACCTTTAGTGATTCCAGATTCATTAGCTATAGCGATTGCTCCAGTATTATCACAATACATATTAATGGGTTTTTCAATTGTGGGAACAACACCGAGCCCAGAAATGAATTTCCTAACCCATACGGCTTCCTTAGAAGCATCAAAGGCAGCAATATACTCAGCTTCTGCAGATGAAGTAGCGAAAATGCTTTGCTTGGCACTCTTCCAGTCAACAGCACCTCCATTCAAAACGAACACATATCCAGTCTGAGACTTGAGGTCATCAGCATCCGTCAGATATCCAGCATCAGTGTAGCAAGAAACCCTGAGCTCTCGTTTTAGATCACCTCCGTAAACTAGAAACATGTCCTTAGTATTCCTGAGATACTTCAGAATGTTCTTAACAGTAGTCCAGTGAAGATCACCTGGATTCTGTTGGAATCGGCTTGTTATGTTCTGAGCGAACGCAACATCAGGGCGAGTACATCTCACAGCATACATAATAGAACCCACAGCCGAGGCATATGGAACACTTTGCATGCGCTTCAACTCAGCAGGTGTAGAGGCACCTTGTGATTTACTCAATCTAAGCTTATCTTGCATGGGGATACTTCCACGTTTGGAATTCTCCATGTGAAATCGCTTTAAGATTTTTTCGATATAAGCACTTTGACATAAGCCAATCAACCGTCGTGATCTATCTTTGTAGATCTTGATTCCAAGAATATATGCAGCTTCACCTAAATCTTTCATAGCAAAACATCTTCCAATGTAGGATTTTACTCCTTGCAACATTGGAATATTGTTTCCCAAGATCAATATGTCATCGACATAAAATTAGGAAAGTAACATTACTCCCACTAGCTTTTAGATATACACATGGCTCATCAGGATTTTGAGTGAAACCAAATTTCTTAATTTCATCATCAAATCTTTTATTCCATTGCCTTGATGCTTGCTTTAGCCTATAAATGGAACGCTTCAGCTTGCATACATGCTTTGGATATTTTGGATTGACAAAACCTTCAGGTTGCTCCATGTAAACCTCTTCAGAGAGATATCCATTGAGGAAGGCAGTTTTGACATCCATTTGCCAAATCTCATAGTCATAAAACGCTGTTATGGCTATAAGAATCCTAATAGCTCTAATGTCTGCAACTGGAGAAAAGGTTTCCTCATAATCAATCCCAGGGGTTTGAGTATGGCCCTTTGCCACAAGACGAGCTTTATAGGTGTGTACAGCTCTATCCATGTCGGTCTTCTTCTTGAAGAGCCACTTGCTGCCAACGGTTTTGCTGTTAGGAGGAAGTTCAACTAAGTCCCAAACTTCGTTGTCTTTCATGGATTGCATTTCCACATTCATAGCACTCAGCCATTTATCAGACTCAGGATCTAACAATGCAGCTTTATAGTTAGTGGGTTCACCAAGATCCCCTAACTCATGCTCCTCAGCATCGATGTATAAGCACATACGATATGGGGCATGTCTTGTCCTTGTGGACCTACGAATGAGAATGATATCACTTTGAGGTTCATCCATTTCTAGATCATCCTCTTTATGATTTAAGCTAGTGTCTAAAGAAGGATGCGTATCTTCTTCTTGAATAATTTCAAGATCTTCTAGACTCCCACTTGCTTCTTGATTTATAAGACTATTCTCGAGGAATTCAGCATTCCGAGCAACAAGTACTTTGTTCTCGGGTGGGTAGTAGAAATAATATCTCATTGTTTCTTTTGGGTATCCTATGAAGATACACTTAATAGACCTGGGATCTAACTTGTCAGGTTTGGTAAGAGTATCTCGCTTACCAAGTGCCTCACAACCCCAGACTTTTAAGTAAGACAGCTTAGGGGCTTGCCCATGCCATACTTCGTATGGTGTCTTTTCAACCTTCTTAGTTGGAACCATATTGAGAATGCGTGCAGCAGTCTCAAGAGCATAATCCCAAAAGGACTTTGGAAGAGTTGTTTGACTCATCATGGATCGAACCGTATCTAGTAGGGTTCTGTTTCTCCTCTCCGACACACCATTGTGTTGTGGAGTGTAAGGAGGAGTACGATGGGCGATAATCCCATGATCCTTGAGATGATCCAAAAACTCTTGACTCATATATACATCGTTTTATGAGAATTTACATGGTTAGGAAAGTTATATATACATCGTGTCAACATATTCAAATATTGTATTTGTATGCATAGACTGATACACAGAGTTATTGCATCTTGACACCAGCGACGCATATTACATACAATATACTCTCAACAATAGCTACAGAAAGCCGACAATCTTGACATGATCTTAAATGGGCCACATACATCGGTGTGTATTAGTCCAAGTAAGTCTTTGGCCCTTTCCACTTAATGTGTGTAAGGTTTCCTTGCCATCTTCCCAGACATACAAGAGACACATTTTTCAAAAGCCCTAAGGTCAGTTGAACTGAGAAGTCCATCATGTTGCAACTTCTCAATGCGTTTCTTGCTTATGTATCCAAGATGACAATTCCACAAGAGAGCAGAGTCCAAGTCTAGCTTGGCTCTTTTGTTGCTTACATGCATATTATTGAATTGAACATTTGTATAGAATCATCAAATCCAATTTCAAAAAATACCAACTCGTGGGATTGCACTAAAATATAACTTGTTAACCCTAGAAATTGAATTGAATTATCCACGTAGCGGTTAATGTAAACAGTCATCGTACAAACGGGAAACTGAACATTACTCCTCTAGTTTTTGTAGGAACATAATGCATTATTTAAAACAATTATCTAATCTCGCTAGGGAGTGATAAATGAAAAACGCCAATTGCTTCAAACATAACTTTACGGTTGTCCATTGCCACACGTACAAGCTTAGTGCCCCCGATTCAGTTCCTACTTGCCCTTAGACCCCTGCGTTATATTACAAATATGAGTAACACAACCAGTGTTCATAGATCCATGATCTATTAAGAAATATTGAGTTCTATAGGAAGAATACCTGAAACACCTTCCAGCTCCATAAGGCTGCGTTCTTTTTTCATCTTAAGCAACTCGGCTAAGTACCGAGGACAGTTCCTCTTCCAATGTCCTGTCTCACCACACTCATGACAGATTGAGTCCTTTGCGGGATCTTCCCTCTTGGGTAGAGGGGGAATCTTGGGCTTGGGAGCATAAGCGTGCTTATTTTTCCCATTCCCTTGATTTTGTCCCCTGGCAGCCATTTGGGGTTGCGGTTTTTTGTGCTTGTTACCTTTCTGGACTTTACCTGCTCGAATAGCATGAAGAGCAGGAGCGTTGTTTTTGGGCAGAGTTAGAGTTTGCTCATGGAGCTTTAGCATAGCATGCAACTCGTTAACTGTCTTCCCCAGGTCTATGCTTTTTTAATTTTGCACAAACCCATCAAACTCCTTGCGTAGACCGATTAAAACCAGACTTACAGCAAGGCCAAGAGTCACGGGGTACCCCAAACGCTCTAGATTGTCTATATAGCTCTTCATTTTCAAAACATAAGAACTAACAGACTGCCCTTCTTCCTGCTTGCAAGAATGAAAATCTTGCGTAGTCTGAAGAAGCTCATGTTCTGCTTGCTGAGCAAACAGAGTTTTTAACTCCTTTAGCATGTCATTAACATGGAGGTTTTACAGATTTCGTTGGATCTCTGGTTCCATGATTATGAGCAATGAGTCCAGCAATCTCTTTTGATCCTTTCTACCCAAGCAGTGTGGAGCTGCAAGGATTTAAGGAGCAACATGATGACCGCAGGTGCTATAGTGAGCAGGCAGGGGAAGTGCTGATCTTAGGTAATTCAACTTATCCTCAATTGATAGTACATCCTGGTTTGTCGATTACCAATCATATAAAGTTGGGTTCCAGTCAGTTTTTGCTATTTCGAAGAAGCCCTTGTAGAACCGAATTGTTAGCTAACGAGGTTGTCATTACAATTAGAAAAAAGTTCAAATATTGTATTGTCGATAATTAATTCTTAAAAGAATTAACTACCCATTAATTTCTTATAAGACTAAGTTCCAACTTGACTCCAAATTAATTACAGACAGGTTCTGACCAACGTCGTAAACAAAGTGGGCAAGAGGTAAGCGACGAGGGTTAATTGCATGAATGCAAATCTTAGATTTATGAGATAGTAAACATTAGTAACTATTATAGTAATGTCAAAAGATATATTGGTTCATCTTATGACTCGGGTCCGTGGTCGGACCAGCGTAACTCGATTTTAAGTCTACCAAAATACAGAACGTTCAATAAATTGACATAGATCTGACCTATGAAAAAATTCGCCATGGGTTGGCAAGGCCCTGAGGTCTGACCAGAGAGGTCAAGCCAAATGCACGTGTTCTTCGTTTTGGCTGGCATAGACTTAAAAATTCATATAAGGGTATACACATAAATGTGACAAAAGCGTGTACAAGATGCATGCAAAACAAAACTTGTTGCACAAAGTTAAGAAAACATATTTTGTTATACCTTTTGATATATACATCATTTTGTCAAATGTCTCGGTTGCTCCATTTGGATGCAAAAGAAGGCGGAGAAACAGGTCAATAAAGATATACGCGAGATCATATTAAAAATCCCGACTTTTTTGGGGAATCTGACTTCAACCTCCTATAAACTTCTCTCTATAGTTTGTCATAATGGTGAGTCGTATCTTCCAATGACTAATGATTGCTATTGTTATGTTAAGAATACCACTTTTGTTAAACACTAGTTTTATGGTTGCCAATAAGGTGGGATTACAAATTGATCAAACCTTTATTGTACTCCTACTGGTCCGTTAGATAAGTAATTCCAATAATTCTCTTCATTATGCCAAGAATGTAGTGGGGCGGGATAAAATTAAAGTTCAATTCAAACCCTTTATTGTGCATGTAAAACTTAAAGCTTCACAAGAAATAAACTTTCAATAGTATTAATGTCCGTAGTAATTTGTCAAAAAACCATGATTTCACAAATAACACATTCAAGTGAAAGGAGTATGCTTAATACTAGACATGTTCAATCCAAATTCCTCTATAAGTATAAGTCCGTTTTAAAGGTTTTCATAAAGTCTATTTTGTAAATATTGACTAGACACAAGGCATATCACATATAAGCAATTAAAACATACTAACAATAATGGGCTTAAAATAGGAACAAACTCTTATAATGAAAGCAGTTAATCACATAATGATCGAGTCTCAAACGTAGTAATTCCTCCATTTGGGAATCATAAAGAATATCACTAGGTTTTACTGCCTTATGTGCTAGAATCACCACATCCATCATATACATGATTGTGTGTGTCTTACTGCGAGATAAAACTGAGAATATAATCATCATGGCATCTTGATTAAGATTTAATATATGATCTATTCTTCTTTTTATTAAAATAACATTTGTGTTGATTCTAGGTTGGTTATTCATTATTTATGGCAAAGTTTGCATGTCGTTGCCATAATTTTCAATAAAAAAAATAAACCAATTTCATGCGCCTCTTGGTGTTTAAATCGTATGTATTCATAAATACTAAAACAATGTTTACTCGTGATACCCATGTTTGCTATTTAACAATCAGTTAACCATATTAATCCTTACGGAGTACGCAGCGGATAGATCTAGTCTAGTATAAACAATTAACATACATATACACACAATAAGGGACATGAAAAATAAATAGGAATACATTCCATTGTCGTCACCGCAAAATAGTTACGAAGCCAAATAAATGAATTGTGATAAATTCTCACCTCTACGAGTGCTCATACAAACACGTCTAACAAGCACGCCCAAATGCTAGTCCAAACTCCACGTGTACCCAATACAACTATTGTATACCAATCACCCCTGAATATTAATACCCAAAACCACTCTTGTACTAGGCACTAAAAATCAGAAATAAAGAAAAAGGGTTTTCACCGAAATCGGTTCCAACCGAACTAGACAGAATGAACCGAATATGCCCAAACCAAAACCCTAGATCATTTATGGATGTTGTCACGAATTGAGAACAAGTAAACCAAAGTGATGAAGCTGCTGTAAAAACTATGGGATCGAATCACAAGCTTAGGTACCTTTTTAATGGTTACCGAATTAGAACAGCAACAATAAGAAGAGAACCGAAAATAGATAAAACCTAAAAGACGATTATTGATTTTGGCTGTTATATGATGAGGGGAATAGCAGCTTGTGATTGTATGTTGTGGTGTGTATTAGCCGACCCAAAGAGCTAGGGGAGGGGGTTTATAAAGCCTCCAAACCCTACTCTTGATAAGGATTAAAACCATGTGTTTCAACCTTATCAAAACACTTCAAAACCTTATCAAACAAACCCTTCCCTTATCACCATGATTCACTGAACCTAGACCCCCTCTTAGAATGTTCCCAAATGGCCGGCTACACTAGGACAACCATATCATTCTTTGTCTAGTTCATTTTAAGTCCAAATGGTTTACATTTAATAATTTCGTGAAGTTAAAACGTGCTCTAAATGTTTTACCGTGTGTGCCCCCAATAGGCTCACACACTTCTAGTCGTACTCGGCTAGTTCAACTCTCATAATCCAACACTTGGGTTGTTTTATACTCTAAAAAGAAGTGCATCATCATAAGTTGGCGGCTGCACAGCGAAAGCGTGATAATTTTGAGGAACATCAGGTTGATACCGAAAATAATCACAATGAGCCAGAAAGTAATCATGATGAATCCGAAGAAAACGATCGTGAAATAGAAAAATTAACTGAGAAAAAAATCAAACTTGTTAGATTATGAATATTTTTTTCCACCCATCACAGAAACATGACTTGACATCGAAACAATTGTAGACGGGTTATGGTTGTGGTTACGGTTACATGGGTGGTCGACATGGGTAAGCATTGCTTCATGTTAGCACAAATTCCTTGATTGTTGGTGATCATTGTGTGGGGTAAGATGCTGCAACTTGATAAAATTATTATTTACAAACAAGGAAGTGCCTTCTTGGACAAGAAAATGATATGGTTGTGATTTAATCAATTTTATTCGGCACATAAACTTATCACCTTATAGATTACGAACTTAAACAAGCCATAAGCTAGCTCAAAAGTTGTATGAATAGCTCCAAACACGCTCTTACGTAACTTTCTATAACAGCCATCTCGTAACATTATCCAACAAATTGACACACCATTCATACAAATAGGGGTGTTAAATAAGGCAGGTTCAGCTAACCCGGTACGGCTGAACTTCGAGACGGAGGACCAAGACCCCAAAGAGGACCGCATTGTGAAGGGAAGGGAGGTTGATGACGACGATTTAAGTAAACCTTTCAAAGAAACATTAAAGACGCCCTTTACGCGAAGAATAATCGAGTTCTCCGGTCCAGAGTATAGCATGCCAACCAACATCGCAAGTTTTCGTTTTGGGCTTTTTTGTGATTGTACGACGGGTCCACTGACCCGGCAGACCATTTGAATCGTTTCGTGGGAGCAGCGAACTCAAGGGAATGGCCCATGCCAGTATGGTGCCGAATGTTTCAGCAAACGCTGGATGGGTCGGCCAGGGGATGGTTCGAAAGCCTTCCTCCCAACAGCATAGACGAATGGTGGAGGCTGAGAGAGGCTTTCACCACCAGATATTCAACCAGGAAAGCGTGTTACAAAGAACCTCACGAAATCACCAAGATAGTAAGGAAAGCCAATGAAACCTTAACGGCATTCAAGGAAAGATGGACCGTAGAGACAGGATTCATCATGGGCGTCCCGGAAGTTATGAAGATCTCATCATTCATGGATTCTGTTAAGTCCCCCGAATTAGCCAAGCGTTTTGCTAGTAGCGTGCCCAAGACAGTCGACGAAATGATGAAACGTTTAGATGAGTTCGTAAGGGCCGAGGAGGCATACGCCCTTACAGAATTACCACCAGGAGAATCACGAGATATTCATCGTCGATTATCTTTTCCGGCAGGCCCGCGAGACGTCCATCAACGACTGACGTTTCCTTCTGCCCGAAGAGACGACCGAGACGGTCGAAACAACCCGGGAAGAGATTTCCGGAAGGGCGACTATAGTAATTCCTACAAGGGCAGGGACAACTTCAATAGGGGAAGACAGAGAGATTACGGAGCCCCGTATCCCCAAAGGGAACGAACAAACAGGCCTGTACCGGTACTTTCGTTAGATTCTTTGACAAAGTGCCCTAAAGAAATACTGGCAACGGAAACACAACTGCATCTACCACCACCAAGACCTGTGGCAAATCCGTTGAGGACGGGTGACCCGGATAAATACTGTGATTATCACCAGGACAAGGGTCATCACACAAATGACTGTATCCAGCTGAGAAAGCAGTTAGAAATCGCCTTAGAATCAGGAAAGCTTAATCATTTGATGAAAGATCTAAGGCAGAGGGTGGAAAGGAGACAAAATAGAAACCCTCCGGTGCAGAAGGTAATTAACATGGTCAACGTTCACTCTTCTAAAAAGAAGAAACGAAAAGACCGCGAAGCAACGGAGGCTTGGATGAACACTCCTATCTCCTTCCCGTCAATTATGACGGACGACGCGTCAGACGAACCACTGATAATAGAAGCAGAGGTCGAAGGATACCTCGTAAGGCGGGTCTATGTGGACGAAGGGTCATCAGTGGAGGTCATGTTCGAACACTGCTTCGAGAACCTTCCGGAGAAGGTGAAGGCTGGACTCAGGGAAACTAGAACTGATTTGGTGGGTTTTGCAGGAGAGGTATCGAAACCTTTGGGAAAAATTGACTTGGAAGTATGCTTCGGGAATGAAGGGTTGAGCCGGAGGACATCAATGAAATTCATAATCATCCGTGCACCATCTCCTTACAATATAATACTGGGGAGACCAGGCCTGAAGATACTACATGCCATCCCCTCAACTATCCATTCAATGATCAAATTCCCAACCCCCAAGGGAATCGCTACTTTGATCGCTCGAACAAATCATAAAAAAAAAACAATTGCGGAATGCCCGAAAAAGAGAGGGAAAGCAGATGATAAGGGAAGAAACGCCCCAAGGAATAGGAGGCGTGGATGCTATCGAAACACGTATGGTCCAACCCAGTTTTCCCGACCAAATGGTCACCATTGGAGGAAGACTCTCCAAGGGCTGTAAGGAGCAATTGAAAACTCTTCTGAAAAACAACATTGAGGTGTTCGCTTGGGAACCGGCCGACATGACTGGGGTACCTCGAAAGGACAAGAGTCACACCCTAATGTAAACCCCCCCCGATCATATGTCAAAAGAAAAGAACCTTCTCCCCAGAAAAAAGCGGGGCAGTCACCAAAGAAGTAACCGATTGGGTCAAAGCGGGGATAGTCCGTCCGGTCAAATACCCGACGTATATCTCCAACCCAGTGTTAGTCAAGAAGTGCGACGGATCTTGGAGAATGTGCATCGACTTCAAAAACCTGAACTCAGCATGCCCAAAGGATTATTATCCTTTACCTAACATAGACTGCAAAGTCGAGGCGGTCATGGGTTTCAGGTACAAGTGCTTTTTGGATGCCTACAAAGGGTATCATCAAATCCAAATGGCAAAGGAGGACGAAGAAAAGACAGCTTTTTACACGGAGCAGGGAACTTATTGTTACACGAAGATGCCGTTCGGTCTAAAGAACGCAGGGGCCACCTACCAAAGACTAGTAGACTCGGTTTTCCAAAGCCAGATAGGAAGAAACCTGGAGGCATATGTAGATGATATGGTAATCAAAAGTAAAGAAGAAACAGGCCTCCTGGCTGATATTGCAGAGACGTTCGAAGGTTTGAAAACAATAAATATGAAGCTGAACCCCAAAAAGTGCTCGTTCGGAGTAGAGGAAGGCAAATTCCTGGGGTATATGGTCACTTCGGAAGGAATTCGAGCAAATCCTAAGAAGACGAAAGCTATATCGGACCTCCAGTCCCCTAAAACATTGAAAGAGATGCAAAGCCTCAGCGGGAAGCTAGCCTCCTTAAATCGTTTCTTGGCCAAATCAGCCGAAAGGGCCCTCCCTTTCTTCAACACACTGAAAAACATAACGAAGGAAAATAAGCACGAATACCGATGGACCGCGGAGGCGGAAGAGGCGTTTCAGCAGATGAAGGGACTAATCATGTCGCTTCCATCGTTGACACCACCTTACCCAGAAGAAACGTTATACGCATACCTAGCGGTGTCTAGGGAGGCAGTCTCCGCAGTACTCTTGACAGACCGGAATGGAAGGCAATGTCCTGTACAATACGTGAGCAGAACACTAAACGAGGCAGAAAGGAATTACTCCCCATTGGAAAAACTAGCTCTTTCATTGGTTAACATGACAAGAAGGCTAAGGAGATATTTTGAAGCTCATCCAGTAAAGGTCATCACGGACCAGCCAATCAAAAATATACTCAGTAGGACAGAAGTTTCGGGGAAGCTAGCAAAATATGCAGTAGAGATAGGAACATACAAGATCTCCTTCATACCACGGAATGCAGTAAAGGGTCAAGTCCTAGCAGATTTCCTTTCTGACGCCCCAGATGGAGAAAGGGAAGATGAATATTTTCAGAGTCCGGAGGTCCCTCCGGAAATAGACGACACAGAGGCATGGACCCTTTACACTGACGGGGCGGCCAGTTCAAAAGGCTCGGGAGCCGGTCTTGTTTTAACTGGACCCAGTGGAGTGGAATACGCTTATGCCCTCAGGTTAACGTTTGCCAGCACAAATAACGAAGCAGAATATGAGGCTCTCCTAGCAGGGCTACGTATAGCGCGAATGATGAATGTTCGGTGGATAGAGGTCAAAGTAGACTCCAAGCTCGTGGCCAGTCAGATTAATGGGATATATGAAGCTAGCAACGATTCAATGATCAAATACCTAGCCAAAGCTAGAGAGTACATCTCTGAATTTCAGACCTTCTCCATCGAAAATATACCAAGAGGAAGTAATCAGAAGGCTGATGTGTTGAGCAAGCTAGCCACCGTTCCGTTCCACAACCTTACCAAGGAGATATTGGTCGAAGTCCTGAATGAACGGTCAACGGAGGTCCGAGAAGTGCAGACTATAGTAGAAGAGGAGGGAGACAACTGGATGACTCCCATCATCAAGTACTTGGAGGAGGGCATAGTACCATCGGATAAAAACGAGGCACGAGCCCTGCGCGCCAAGATAGGCCAGTATACAATGGAGTCAGGAGTCTTATTCAAAAAGGGATATTTGATTCCTATGCTGCGATGTGTAGGACCTCTTCAGGCAAATTATGTCATTCGGGAAATTCACTTGGGATCTTGCGGAATGCATGTAGGTCCTAGAGCAGTAGTAAGGAAGGCAATAAGACAAGGTTACTATTGGCCCACCATGCATGCAGATGCAAAAACGGAGGTAGATAAGTGTGACTCATGTCAGATTCACTCACCGATACCAAGACTCCCAAAAACATTCATGACTTCCATCATGGCCCCGTGGCCTTTCTATCAGTGGGGAATGGACATACTTGGTCCGTTAACCCCGGCCAGAGGAGGAGCTAAATTCGTAGTTGTGGCCATTGATTACTTCACCAAGTGGGTAGAGGCAAAGCCGCTGGTCAAGATAACGGGCAAGGAAATAATCCGCTTCGTGATGGACAATATCATATGCAGATATGGTCTCCCAAGAATCATTGTCACGGACAATGGGGCACAACTGATAAACGACCCCTTCAAGAGTTGGTGTAAAAGGTTTGAGATTCAACAGATGAATACAGCGGTAGCTCATCCACAGGCTAACGGTTTGGTCGAAAGGGCAAACCGAAGCCTCATGGAAGGAATCAAAACTAGGTTAGGAAGGGAAAAAGCAGGATGGGTGGACGAATTGCCGAATGTACTGTGGGCCCACCGTACCTCGATTAAGCAGAGCAACGGCGAGACACCCTTCAGCCTAACTTACGGGAGTGAAGCGGTTATCCCGGCAGAAATAGGCATGCCGTCCTACCGAACGTTGATGATTAGGGAGGAGTTCAACGAAGAAGAGCAACGCTTGAACCTGGACTTACTGCAGGAACGAAGGGAAGCGGCCGCTATACGAGAGGCCAGATACAAGTCAAAAATGGAGCAGTACTACAACAAGAAAGTACGTCCGGCGGGATTTAGGCCAGGAGAGTTTGTATACCGCAGGAATGAGGCTAGCAGAGTGGAGGATCAGGGGAAGCTAGGTCCCAAGTGGGAAGGCCCATACAGGGTTACAGAAGCATTCGAAAATGGCTCCTATAAATTGCAAACGATGGAGGACAAGGTAGTTCCTCGAACTTGGCACGCGATCAACTTACGCAAATGCTATTTGTAGGTTTTATTATTTTATGAGTTCTGTATCTGTATACGCTATATTTAACTAATGAATGTGATAGCTCGTACTCAAAACTTCAATGAGGAGAGCAATTTTCCGATGAATGATTGTTATGACCTCTGGACAAATAAATCCCACAGACAACCAAGTCACAGGGTAAAAATTGATAAGAAAGGGCACAGCCCCTCCGGACAAATAAATCCCACAGACAACCAAGTCACAGGGTAAAAATTGATAAGAAAGGGCACAGCCCCTCCGGACAAATAAATCCCACAGACAACCAAGTCACAGGGTAAAAAATTGGTAAGGAAGGGCACAGCCCCTCCGGAAAAATAAATCCCACAGACAACCAAGTCACAGGGTAAAAATTGATAAGAAAGGGCACAGCCCCTCCGGACAAATAAATCCCACAGACAACCAAGTCACAGGGTAAAAAATTGGTAAGGAAGGGCACAGCCCCTCCGGACAAATAAATCCCACAGACAACCAAGTCACAGGGTAAAAATTGATAAGAAAGGGCACAGCCCCTCCGGACAAATAAATCCCACAGACAACCAATCCCAGGTAAAAATTGGTAAGGAAGGGCACAGCCCCTCCGGACAAATAAATCCCACACACAACCAAGTCACAGTGGAAAAATTGATAAGAAAGGGCACAGCCCCTCCGGACAAATAAATCCCACAGACAACCAAGTCACAGGGTAAAAAATTGTTAAGGGCACAGCCCCTCCGGACAAATAAATCCCACAGACAACCAAGTCACAGGGTAAAAAATTGTTAAGGGCACAGCCCCTCCGGACAAATAAATCCCACACAACCAAGTCACAGAATAGAAATGATAAGCAGACAAGGGAAGAATCAAGTACGACATGCTAATTTACAACGGCACCAGAGAAAGTTACAATTATCGGGCCCCAAAAGGGACATTTGATCAAAAATTACAGAGTCCAACACAAGACCTATCTATTACAAACTACAAAAACTAAGTCCTCCCAGACGGAAGAGCTTTGGAACCTCCGGAAGCTCGATCAGGGTTTTGAAGAGAGGGACCAGTCTTGGATTTCGAAATCTCTTGAGAGGCTGTATCTTTCGAACCGGCCACCTCCGCGGCTCTAACAAGTTTGGGGGCAAAAGCAATACCCCCCGAACCAGCTTTGGGAGCATCTTTTGGAGGAGGGGCAGGATGAAGTTTTAGGAGATCTTGCACCGGCTTCTCGGAAAGGTGAGAGATACGATCCACATACGAGTAAGTCTTGGAGAACAACCTCTCGTACTCAGCATTCATCTTCTTATCAGAATAAGCATCAAACCCGTTCATCCTCATCATAATCTCACGAAGCTCCCCTTCGGACCTCGCCTCAGCCAGACCTTGTCCCCATCCAGTCTGAAGTGCATAGTTGAAAGGAACAGAGAGAGACTGTTTATATTCGTGGCTCTGTAGGAGACGTCCCACCACAGTGGGAAGGAGTTTCTTAATAGCGTCAGTTTTCTCCCTTTTGGCAAAAGCAAGTTGGGTCCGGAGCGCCTCATTTTCCGAAAGTCTATCACTAGAAACCCTCTCAGCATAAACCAATGCGGAGTCTTTTTGGGCAATTTGATCTTCCAGGTTTCTCACAACAGAAGAATGGGCCTCATCGGCACTTTTTAATTGTTGCTCCAACTCCTTGATCCGAAGGTCCTGCTCAGCAGCCATTAAACCATCCTTTTCAGCTTGAACAACAGCAAGATGCTCAGAACATTGGGCATGCTCCTCACGGAGTTTCCTATGCCTCTCGGACAAAGTGTTGTAGAAGTTCTGGACGATATCAAAGTCCTCTCGAGTCCGAACAAGATGACTCCGCGTAGTCTCAAGATCCTCTTTCAAAGCATGGTGGGTGTCATAAAGAGACTCAAACTGACGGAGAGCATGGGCCTGTGCCATAGCACCACGGGCCAAGGTAAACCAGGCTCTATCCAAAACAATGTTATTGTCCAGAAGATGCATCTCCTCTTGAACGCCAGGAGGAGTAAGGTTAGCCATTAAATCACGACACTCCTCCGGAGTGGTCACTCGGCTCCTTTGATGGATTCCCCAAGTCGGAACAAAAAGAGACGGAGGTAAAGAAGACCCAGCCCCATCGGCAGCAACACCTGTGGAACACCGCCTATTAGAAAAAAAAAACAACACATAAGAGAATGAAGAGGAAAGGGAAAGACAAACCTCTCAAAAGGGGATCAGGCATAGGAGTCTCCTCTTGAGCAACGGACTTCCCAGTATCCGGACGGGTTGCAGTAGGAGGGATTGACTCAGCTCCAAGAACAACCCGCTCCGTGGTGTCGTTAGCATGCCTCTCCGGTCCCTCAAGGTTAACCTCTTCGTCCACATCATCGTCAAAATTACCATCTCCAGTACCAACAACCCCGGAGTGTTCATCATGATGCTCTTCACAAGGGTGGGTGGTGGTATTAGCAGAATCATGCGGAGGAATCTCAAGCAAGTTATCCCCCTGAGCTCGGGTAGGGGAAACCACATTCTCACCCCTAGAAGCATCCGAAGCAACCCCCTCTATAGTCTGAAGAGGAGTAGGACACGGGATTTGATCCGTAGGTTTCTCCCTACGCCTCTTCGAACCCCTCTCAGACCCACTGGCGCCTTCGGATCCCCTGTTCTTATCAGTCTTTCTCTTGGCAGCAGCCTGCGCTTTTCTTATCCTGTTGGCCACTATCTTTGGATCTGAGGACTCAACCCTTTGTTGAGAGTCCGTCTTGCCAGGAATTGGCTGATCGCTAGTGAGTGGGAGGGTAGTATGTTGAGGAATGACGTCTTGTTCGGTCAAGGCCCTCCCAGCCTCGATAGTCATCCCAGAAAGAAAAGGAAGACGCAAATACTCCGACATGGTTATAACTACAAAAAAAAAAAAACAACAGGTGAGAAATAAGGGAGGAAATACATACAAAGTCGCAAACAAATAAAGAAAAGATAAGTGCCCTCTCGTTACCATTGCCCTCCGGATCTTTGAACAAAGGATAGAACTTAGGAAATTCCCACGTGACGGCCAACCCAGCACTGAAAAGCAGTCCGCTCGGAATACCACGAATATCAATGGGTTGGTGGGTCAGAGTGACAACATCAGCCTCATCAAAACCATCTTTGGGTGCAGGGTCACTTATATCTGAATCATGGTGCCTCCAGCACATAGCATCCGGAATGGCTCTCCGGTCAATAAAAAAGAAGCGCCCCTTCCACTTCTTCATACAAGAGAACGTTTCGTTCAAGATCTTACCCCGAAAATCCTTACCATCCCACCCCGCCCCCCGCCCCCCCCCCCTCCCCCCCCCCCGCCGCCCTCTTTTCTCGAAGGAAAACCAATCCCCTTGTTTGCTAAGTTTATAAAAAACCCGAAACAAAGTTACCGAAGGGACGATATCAAGGCTTCGACAGTACAACTCGAAGAGGGTCAAGCGGGTCAAACCCAGTGGCACTAGTTGGGAGATGTGTACATGAAAGTGCCTAATCACGGCAAGAAGGAAGGTCGAAAAGGGTACCCTTAGCCCAGCAAACTCAAAATACTGCTCATAAAGACCAATGCAATCATCATCTAGACGGTCCATGGTCCACTCGGAAGAAACAGCGACAGGATGTAGATCCCTAGGAATTTTATATTTATGGGTGAGGGTCTTCACGTCCGAAGGTTTCATGGTAGAAGTATAAGAACCCATGTCACGCTTGCTAGACGAAGAGGTCTCTGCTTGCGACCCCATGTCAACTCGTTCCGCGTCGGACATTTTCAAAGACCCGAAGGGAAGGCAACTTATAAAGTCAAAAAGGGAAAAAGGTATACCTGATCACAATAAAGAAAAGGACGGCGGGGCGAGTCGGATGATTGTCTTGCAAGAAAGGGACGTTCGGCTGTGATCTCTAAAATTTTTACACACGGTAAAAATGAAAAACCATGGACTATTTATAGGCCCCAAATGGGGCTTGGGCTCGTCAAATCATAAAAACAGCTGTCAAGGCCCAATCTTGACCGTTGATGGGAAATCGATCAACACGTGTACACACCAAATAAAGAGACGATGAGGAGTCATAATGGTTTTTAACCCACTGTAATTATGATTTTGTCTCATCCACATCAAGAAGACAAGTGGATCTCACCTCCTCATAATCACAAATTTTGCTTCACACCTATCAAGACGCAAAAAAAAAAAAAAAAAAAAAAAAGAAGAAGGGAAGAAGTGAAAAGGAAGAGGGTAGGGCAAGAAAGAAACGAGGACCAACGTCTTTGGATCCTTTCGGACGAGCACCTCAAGTATGACTTCAATAGTCTGCTACTCTTAAAGCCATACTGGGGGGGACATGTCCGTGTATGTGCCGGACAGGCTAGTAGACCGAACGGGCCACATAAAACCCAAGCGGACTAACTCAAGCCCAATCGAATAAATCATAGACCAAGCAAGTTACTCAAATCCGAACGGGCCACAAGAGTCCGAACGGGTCATAAAGTTCCAAGCTGATGTCCGCGTATATACCGGACGGACCTCACATTCGAACGGGTCGCACGGGATCCAGACGGGTGTACTACATCAACCCGAAAGAAGACAGAACGTTAGACTCGATAAAGAATGACACCTCTTCAAACTGGTGGATAATAGCAAGCACTTACGCAACATCGCTATTCCAGGAATTAAGGAGCGATGTCCCCAAGGTATACCGACGCCCAAGGCAAAGGCTAGGTATAGGTCGTCTCCTTCATTCCCAAGGTGTCAAGAACAGTACTTCCAAACAGTACTTCAAGTAGTATAAATACCCAAGCATTTACTACTTGAAGGGCAGCATTAAATTCACCACCACACACATTTATTACGGATAGCCCCTTCATCTCTTGCTTATAGCCCCTTCGGCTCTTACAAAAGTACTTACTTTCACGCCCGAGCTTGGTCCTGGGTCAACACCCGGGGCGAGTTAACGGGTTTTCTGTCTTACTTTCAGATACTTAGGTGGATTACTCATCTAGAAGCGTGGGAGCACTCCTATTTCCTCTAGTACGGTAAATTACTTAAACAAGGGTCATGAATCTGGTTCAAAGTAACTGAGGTGGTAATGAATCTTTAACACCTTAGGATCTAGGATATCTGTTTTGCACAACCACACACACCGACCATTATATTTCTAATGGAACACATGAGGCATGTATTAAGAAAATATATGTTATACTGAACTTGTCACATGGTATCGAAGAAAAAATATTTTAACAACTGGAACATAGTTGCTAAAGGTGTCAATTTCAACACATCTACTTACGAACGGGAATACATGACAAAATAGCTAAAAAAGAAAGGAGTACAGATCGATTGAGTAAAAATTCGTTGAGTCGATATTGTTGCATACATCAAACATCCTAAATACTCTTTACTAAAA
This sequence comes from Tanacetum coccineum, assembly GCA_026074375.1. Taxonomy (NCBI): domain Eukaryota; kingdom Viridiplantae; phylum Streptophyta; class Magnoliopsida; order Asterales; family Asteraceae; genus Tanacetum; species Tanacetum coccineum. The sequence continues at coordinate 23,122 of BQNB010022373.1, read as the reverse complement.
GAACACATATAATTAATAAAATCATGTTCATTTATTACTATAAGTTTACTGAAAAATTAAGGATGTTAGACAAGGCACACCCAGCTGAGGTCGACCTGTAGATGGCTCTTTACATGATAGATGGTTAAACCTTCAACATTCATTTGCTTCAGTACTCCCTTAGGGTAGCTCCTGAAAAAACATATATGTTAATGCACAAGAAAAGAATAAGCGTAGTTATTTTAAAAAGGTTATTAGCATAGTAAGGTATCGTTGTTTCACCCATGAAAAGCCTTAAACTTTATATTTTAAGGTTATTTTTCAACCTTGACACGTCATAAAGAGTCGACGTGGTAAAACTTATCACCATGTCTGTCAAATTTATGTCAATTTGTAGTCTTACTATTTCAACATTACTTAAATTTTTTACAATGACCAACACATAATATCGAGATGGTAAGTTGCTCTCTTACTGCATTTAATCTTACCAAAATATAACACTTTCCAACAGCTTAAACACTAATTTAACAACGCGATAATATGTTATTGTTATCCGACGCTAGCCTACTTCTTCCACAACTAAAAAACACTGAAATTCTACTTCAAGTCAAAAAGCTAATTTTTAGGTTATGCAAATCATAAGCATGCATTGAGATACTTTATACAAAGAGCTTATAACAGGTTATAGCTAACTAAACTAACATTGTAACAAACACAACTATCTAACTATAACATAGAAATAACTAACGTTTCACATTATCATGTACGTTTTATGTTAGTGTACATATAGTTAGTTATGCTGATTAGTTAGTTTGTTATGGTTTGTTATCAGCTCATTGTTAGAAACTGAAGTGTTTTTGCAGAAGACAAAGTTGTATTAGAGATTCAATGAGTTTTATCATACCAAACTACTCATCATTTCAGCAAACTCTGCAATGACTAATGCGTAACATTTAGGAAAATACAATGTTACTCTCCGACATAAATACAACTTAAATGGAACACTTTTAGTCTTTCTCAAAGTTTAATATAGTAAGTTCATGTAGACAGACCTCGTAATAGTATTCGTTCAAGAGGACTCTTTCAAGTAAAGGTTATCTAGAACACTGTCACTTTTATGGTTCCCACTCCTTATCATGTAAGTTCCAAAACAAATTTATCAAACTCTAAACAAGTGTTACTCGGTGCTAGTCTAAGCCTAAGGCTAAAATAAATATTTTCACTATTTCTTAAACCTTACACAGGCATCAATTTCATTTTGTAATATAAAACACCAGGATAGTTAGTGGATGGCAATTGGCATAAATGGCGTTATTGATGATGCATGCAAAGAATTATCAATGGTTGCGAAGGCCCATCATGTTTAGAAATGTGTGAGTTTTCCAAAAGAAGCAGATATGAAACTCTGCTAATCTACGTACACATAACCACTATTTTCCAAAAGAGCCTAGAAATCATGGTTCAATACTTTAGCTCAAAATTTCTTACTTGTAAAGTGCAGCAAGGCATATAAGCTCGCTATAATAAGTAGGATAAAACTTTGTCTTTCTCTACTCAAACCAGACAGAAGCAAACTCATGGGTTGGTGTGTCTTTCAGCGACTCACCGAGACTTGGCATGGCAACTGTAACCTTGTAACTACATAACAAATTAGATGTTTGCATACGTGATGTGTTTCAAAAGCTTTAAATTTATAAGACTGAATATACCGGATAATTATATGGAAACACACACGTAAAAGTATAACCCACATATGTAGTATAATCTTTTTAGGTAAGACCGGGTCGTCCACAAGGATTTAAGTAGTGTTCAAATAATCAGAAAGAAAATAGACTGTAACAATTTTGGAAATAATTTTTGTTTTACCAATGATAATAAAGATGACTACTCGGATAGTTGAAAAATAACTTATAAGTATTGGAAATGATTTGACCTCGAATATGGGACTATAATTTATAAAAATGATTTCTCGTCAGAAAACGTTTTCATAAACTAACTTAGTTAACTTAAGACATATATTTAGTTAACTAGACCAAATGTGTCACTCAAATAATCTAGTTGTTATTATATCAAAGCTTATTTTGTTTATCAATTTACAAAAGTGGATTTCTCGGCACAAACGTTAAAGACCATAGACAAATCTTTAAAACCACATAGATCATAACGAGTCTTTCGACCTATACCGATATGATTATATAATCTAAGTTGATAAGCAAAAATAGATAAAATAAGACATAACAGGTTTGCAACATAAGCTTAAGATTAAAGCTATCAAGATCATACCAAACACTTATTCATTATCGTAACTTCACCGAGTAGTCATGAGAGATTTAGCCTCTCATGGCTAAGGGGTTCATAACAAAAGTACACTTTACATAAACTTCTATTATTTCAATAACTAAGTAGGAAAACGTCTTCGTTCTTGATCGTTAGATCTTTTTCTTCAAAGAAAGAGGTGTTTTTTGGTGAGAGGAGGGAAGTATGTGTATGTGGGATGTTTTGTAGAATGAAATGGATAGTGAGGAGGAATGCTTTGAGGATTATTCGTCCTCAATTTATAGGCGAGTTTGGGTGCAAAGTGCGGCACACTTAGGAAAAAGTGCGGCGAACTTTGGGTGTTAATGTGATAGCCTTTAATGGTTTTTACTGAAAGTGAGGCACACTTACAAATAAGTGCGGCGGTTTTGAGGAGTTAATGCAGGTGCATTTATTAGACTTTAATTCTTCAAACTTTAGGAAAAAGTGCGGCATTTTGGCTTTAGAGGAAAGTGCGGCGCACAATGTTACAAGTGCGGCAGACTTTATGAACTTTAGCTAGAAATCTTTCTTTTCTTGTATTCGCCTCCCAAAATGTATAGATTCTTGAGCTTGGGCCTGTAGTGTCTTCAAGTGAACCTATAAGCAATTCAAGCTAATTTAAGTACCAAAAGTTCACGAGAAATGATCAAATATACATAAATAACGCCATAGAAATATGTATAATTTGGGCGTTATCAAATCCCTCCACACTTAGCTTATTGCTTGCCCTCAAGCAATGGAAGCAAAAAAATAAAATCATTTGTCGTGACTTGGAGAAAATTTAGATTTTTATAAGAGTTTGCATATTGGATAGCTTTTCAGGCATAGACATATAACATAGCACCTCACACAGGGATAGTGTTTGATTTTTAAATTCACTCAGCCACTCAGATAGGGTTAAATATGATATTGTGAAGAACACTCAATTTGCACAGACATAATCTAGACAGCTACCATAGGCTTGTACTTAACACATAAACCTGACCGAAGGGCGGAACTTTAGTACTAGAGAGGATCCAATCTTCATGCACCGAACATAAGCCTTTATTTCTTTGAACTATTATAACACACATATATAACTTTTTTTTACCATATGGTTTGCTAAGGCTTGGCACAGAGCTTCTTCATTCAACTTTCAGATATTTCAGTAATATAGCATTAAAAGGAGTGCTTTCAAGAACAAGGACTTGCGGGATACATTTCATGTGATAGGCTTCGGTCTAGTAAATGATGATTAAGCACAAGTTCTAGAGCTTCTAAATTACCGGCTCTCTCAAACATAATTATCAACCAATACCAATGTTCCAGAAAAGGTGACAAAGACCATACGTACACATCCGTAACGACGAAATAGACACATATGACTGCATTCAAACCTTAACTCAAACAAGCTAAAGGCATCAATTATCTTAGGTATCAAAAGTGGATACCCGAATATTCTAAAGGCTTAAAATTCTCACAATTTAGTGGACTAGGGTGTGCTAGCTATAATGTCAATCCGGTTGGACTTGCCTTACTAAGAGCATTTTTTACTTTAATTTGAAAACATATAATTAGAATTTTTCATAAAATATCAGTTGGAAAGTTTTTAACAGGGCAAACATAGAGGGATATGATTAATTTTTCCTATTTGGCTCCCCTCCACACTTAAGTTGAACATTGCCCTCAATGTGATAACTGATAATAGAGATAAAATAGGGAAAATTAAAGGAGAACGATACTTCCCGGGGCATAGAGAAATGCATAGTTGTAGTAGAGCTATCTTAAGCATACTTCGTATTTTTTCATATCTTAAGGCTAAAGTACCTGCATAAAAGTAAACATACAAGAGCACACAGAAAGAAAATATTTTTGTTGATTTTTTTAGAAAATAAATAAAAGATATTAGTAGAAGAATGGAAGAGGGACTCCTTCACACTTAAGTGAAGCATGGGTTGCCTCCCGAGAAGCGCTAAATTTTTAAGAGAGTTGTTAGCTAGACTCGTACTTTGAGAGTCATTCTTTTGGGAAGAAATGAGTAACTACCTCCCTTGAGTTATTGTCTTCTTCATGATATAGTTTGAGTTGATGGCCATTGACTATGAACGTCTTTCCATCTTTTCCATAAAGTTCAACATATCTGGATGGATATTGATGTTTCACTACATATGGTCCTAACCATCGAGATCTGAGCTTCGGTTGTTTAAATTTGTATTTTGAGTGAAAGAGAAGAACTTTATTTCCTTGTTTGAATTCTTTTCTCATTCTTAATTTTCTATCATGCCAGCCTTTGGTTCTTTCCTTATAAAGACGAGAGTTTTCATAGGCTTGGTATCTAAGTTCGTCTAACTCGTGTAATTGAAACATTCTTTTCTCACCAGCAGCGATGAGATATGGGTTACAATTCTTCATTGCCCAGTATGCACGGTGTTCAATTTCGAATGGTAAGTGGCAATTCTTTCCATATATTAGTTTGTACAGTGTAGTACCGGTAGGTGTTTTATAGGCAGTGTGAAAAGCCCACAGAGCGTCATCAAGTTTTCTTGACCAAATAGCATGATTGTCTTTAATAGTTTTTTCAAGAATTCTTTAGAGAGCTCTGTTCATGTTTTCAACTTGACCGCTAGTTTGAGGGTGATAATATGTAGAGAAGCGGTGGTTAACTCCATATATTTTCATGGTTTTTTCTATTATTTTGTTACAGAAGTGAGTACCTCAGTCGCTGATTAGAGCTTTGGGCATTTTAAAATAGCAGAATAGTCTCTTCAGAAAGGCGACTACTACTCGGGCATCATTGGTTGGTAAAGTACTCGGGCATCATTTAGATACGTAATCAACAACGACTAGAATGTATTCAAACTTATATGATTTCAGGAATGGTCCCATAAAGTCGATACCCCATATGTTAAAATTTTTACATACTTGAATGTTGTTTAAGGGCATCTCATCACGTTTTGATATATTTTCTGTCTTTTGGCATGCTTCACATAAGCAAACTAGAGTATGAGCTTCTTTGATGATTGTTGGCCAGTAAAATCCTGAATTAGGAACTTTTTTAGCAGTTATGTTGGGTCCATAATATCCACCGGTTGGTACGTGGTGACATTGATCCAAAATGGTTTGAGTTTCTGGTCCAGATATACACCGTCTGATCATACCGTCGAAACATACTTTGAAAAGGTAAGGTTCCTCCCAAAAGCAGTGTTTGAGGTCAGAGAAGAATTTGTTCTTTTGTTGGTACGTCATTCCTTTTGGTATAATATTACCGACTAGGTAGTTTGCAAAGTCTGCGAACCAAGGTTTGTCTTTGGTATTATTTTCCATAAGAGTTTCTCTGGGAAAGTTATCATCGACTTCACTGTCATCGCTTGTCTCATCATTTTTGATTTGTGATAAGTGATCGGCTGTAACATTTTATGTTCCTTTTCTGTCTTTGATTTCTATGTCGAATTCTTGCAGAAGTAAGATCCATCGAATAAGGCGTGGTTTAACATCTTGCTTTTTGAATAAGTGCCTTAGAGCTGAATGATCACCGTGAACAATAGTTTTTGAGAGAATAAGATAGGATCTGAATTTGTCAAATGCAAAAATTACAGCCATAAGTTCTTTTTTGGTTACAATGTATTTTTGTTGAGCTGGATTAAGGGTTTTGCTTGCGAAGTAGATTGGGTGAAAATTCTTACCATATTTTTGACCTAAGACGGCTCCAACTGCGAAATCACTTGCATCACACATAAGTTTAAATTGAAGATTCCAATTTGGGCTTACGATCACAGGAGCACATGTGAGTTTCTCTTTCAATGATTCAAAAGCTTTTTGACATTCATCGTCAAATTCAAATGAATCATCTTTTTCGAGTAGCTTAGTTAGAGGTCGAGCAATTTTTGAAAAGTCTTTAATGAAACGTCGGTAAAAATCGGCATGTCCTAGTAAGCTTCTAATACCTTTGATATTAGTAGGGGTGGAAGTTTTAAGATTACGTCGATTTTTGCTTTGTCGACTTCAAGTCCGGCGCTAGACACCTTGTGCCCGAGCATAATTCCTTCTTTGACCATGAAGTGATATTTTTCCCAATTAAGGACAAGATGAGCATCTTTACAATGTTGGAGCAATTTATCAAGGTTGTTTAGGCATGTGTCGAAAGAGTTTCCGAATATAGAAAAATCGTCCATGAATACTTTGACTGATTCTTCGATCATATCGTGAAAGATTGCCAACATGCACCTTTGGAATGTGGCAGGAGCATTGCATAGCCCGGAAGGCATTCGCTTATAGGCGTATGTTCCAAAAGGACACGTGAATGTTATTTTTTCTTGATCATTAGGATCGATAGATATTTGAAAGTATCCAGAAAAATCATCAAGGAAACATAAATATTTATTTCCTGCGAGTCTTTCTAGCATTTGATCCATAAAGGTAAGGGAAAATGATCTTTTGCGGTTGCTTCATTGATTTTACGATAATCGATGCATACTCGCCAACCCGTAACGGTTCTTGTTGGAACAAGTTCATCATTTTCGTTGGTAACAACTGTAATACCACCTTTCTTTGGTACACAGTGGATAGGACTAACCCAAGGACTATCGGCAATTGGATAAATTATACCGGTATCCAGGAGTGTCATGATTTCTTCTTTAACAACTTCCTGCATGTTTGGATTTAACCTTCTTTGTTTTTGGACAACGGGTTTCTTGTCATCAAGAAGTTGTATCTTGTGTTTGCAGAATGATAGACAAATACCAGGAATATCTGTCATTTTCCAAGTGACTACGCGCGAACCAACCCTTCTTTTTATGTGTCAATAAGTAAATATAAATATAAATACACAAAAAGGATCAGAACCCGCGAGATCAAGAAAACCGGAAGCAGTATAGGGTGTTCCCGGGTCGTTATGTCCCAACGAGGCTGAAATGGAAAATCGCAAGACGATTGATGATTGGTGCTTGAATGTCACAGGGAATGATTGGGAATTAAAACTGAAAGTAAATGCACATAAAATTTAAACAATAAACATAAGCTGGAAATTGAATTAAAGCTACTAAAAACTTTTACACTAAGGCACAAATAAGCTAATCTAAATCTAAATAGGCAAATTAAGCATGCAATTAAGCTAAATTACACAAGAGAAACACAACAGTACTAACAACAGTACCACCAGTATTAACTACCAGTACTAACTTGGAGTTAGTACTGTTAGTGTTAGTTAGTACTGTTAGCTTAAGGTTAGTACTGCTAGGCTAACAAGACTTAAAGAGTTAATAAATAAATAAACAAGCTAAAACAGAAGTTCACCTAACTTTAATAAGCACTTAGTAATTGGAATAAGCAACTAGAATAAACTAAAATGATAAATAAGCTAGAAAACTAAAACTGAAAAACTGTTGAGAATACTTTAAAAAGGAAAATAAACTTAAATAAGCAAACCATAGAGGAAAATGATTTAATCTACTCTAAAAAGCTGAAACAATCTTTAAATAAGCAGAAATAATAAGCTGATAAGCTAAAATGAACAAGCAGTACTAACAGTTTTAACTGACAGTACTAACTTAAGTTAGTACTGCTAGTGTAAGTTAAAACTGCTAGTGTAAGTTAGTACTGTTATCTTTGAAATTCCAGAAAATGAACTAGCAGTACTAACTTGGAGTTAGTACTGGTAGCTTTAAGGTTAATACTGCTCAAAAAGTGAACTAGCAGTATTAACTTATAACTAACAGATTTAACAAGTGAACTATCAGTACTAAGTAAGAAAGTAAAGTAAACACTTTTTAACTAGCAAATAAGCAAAATAAGCACTTAAAACAGTTCTGCAGAAAATAAGAACAATAAGGAAAAGAAAAACTTACAACACCCTTGCTCAAAACAGGGTCAAACAGAGAATCTACAAGCTCTAGCTTGTATAAAACAAGCTAGTGAGAGTCCATAAGCCCATCCAGAACTGGCTTATCATCCAAAACATAAGCTGTGGTATATTTGAGAGTGATATTTGTGATTTTCTTTTAACTACTTAACTTTTTAGATTGACTTGATTAAGGTAGCTTAGAAACAAGCTGTACTGATTGCTTTTTGGAACACAAAACAATATAAGTAAGAACCTTAACACTTGAAATTGTAAATTGATTTAAAACTCAAATTGCATTAAAACTTGAAAGTTTTACAAAGCTGAAAGTAAAAGCTGTAAATAACTGAAAATTAAGCTAAGTTATTCTAAGATTAACTAGTTGCCTCAAAGGCTTACAAAAAGCTCTATTTATAGCCGAAGTTTTGGACTTGCAGCTTGTGCTTCTTTGGAGAGCAAAAACGAAGTGTGCTTGTTGTGTGAGGAGAGTCCAAAGCAAATCCCAGCCTTTGATTTCATTTGTGCTTCTTTGGAGTCAATCTTAGCCATTGAAGATACTTGGGAAAGGTGAGGGATTGCCAACATGGCTTTTATACAACTGGGGGGGTGGTAGTAGGGTGGATGAAATGATTTGGCTAGGGAGAGAAGTGGTTTTGCAGAGGAGAAGGTATGGGGCGACATACCAGTTGTAACTGGGTTTTTAGGGGCGGGAAAGAAGACTTTTTGGGGGAGTTAGCAGTTTGGTCCCCTGAAGATGTATAACTTAAATGCAATATCTACTCGGTTGGCAACTTTGACCCTTGTCTTTTTAGTCTTTTGTAATACAACTTTAGGCTTGGCAGTTTTAGCCCCTCAAGTTGTATTTTCTTCATTTTGATGACTTTTGACTTTGCCCTTTCCACTCCGTGCTTGGATTTGTTTGTCTTTGGTTTTCTTTTTGCTCTTTTTCTTGAATATCCGTTTCCTGCACAATACAAATGCAAACATACAAATACAATGTATTTTTGGTACGTTTTTAGCCATTTAGGTTCGCTTAATATGAAAAATGGTATGTGTATTTAAACACATATCAAGCCTCTTATGGAACCGAAGGAGATAGGATAGTTGATCATTTGTCGAATGCGCGTAGTAAGGCTGGAACCGCGGAGTCGGGTGATTCTTGCAGAGGTAAAGTCAAACCCAAGTGAGGCCCAGCATAAGTTTAACTCGTCCTTTAACTCGTCATGTTGTTATTGATTAATTCTTTTAGATATTTTGTATTTTGAGAGTCGTTGCGAGACTTAAGTTCCTTTATTTTGTTTCGATTTTATTTTGATATAAGTAAGTAGTTATTGGACAGGGCATCCATTATGTGTTAAGTTTGAGTGGTTTAAGATGTGCAATGTGGAATATGTGCTTATATGTGAATTATGATTGAAATAGGTAATCTTGGAAGTAAGTACACGTGTGAAAGGAGGCACTTATAATTATGGTGGCCAACATAATTATAAATGCATCACACACGTAGACTTATGACCATGATTGCATTTATTTGTGTTTGGTTGTAAAGTGGTAGTGTAATATGTTTTTTTATATGTGTATTCATGATAAGGATGGTGGTATGGGTAGAGAATTATTCTCTTACCCTCATTGGAGGATATGTTAAGTTGAGTTGTATAGATAATAAGTTTCCCTTCCATCTAGTATTTGTGAATACCTGGTATTGCTATTATAGAGGTTGCTTGTTTGCTCGGTTGTTTGTTCAGATTTCTTAAGTCTAAGCTTAGCATCCCTTCATCGTACTTGGTTAGTAAGGATACCTGATTTTTCCTATTCGACGTCTCGATGTATATCATAACTAAAGTAGACGAGCTCACGCAACCTATCTATGACCATCCTATCTTCATATATGTCAAGCAAAGATCATAACATGTGTTGATCCCACGCCTTGATCGATTCTTTATGATATAAAGAGTTTGTTACCTTGGAAGAATCCAAAATAACAAAGATTGAGACTTTGTATGTATACCAAAGTGTATGCGGAATCTACACTTTGATACTCTAGAGAAAATTTATGAATTAAAACAGTAATGATCACACACATACAATAAACACAAAATCATTGGCTTTCAATATTATAAATAATACGAGTACTCTTAAAGTACTGGGGTTACACACCTTGAAGCTATTACAATTTTTCTCTAAATGTATCTCTAAAAGTTCTAAGTTTCTCTACACTTGGGATCTCCTTTTATAGAAATACAAGGAGCCCTTTTTAAAGATATCAGCCTATATTTAAGGTTTAGGTTACAATTTCTAAATATGAATATCCGAAATATTCTCCATGCATTCTTATCTTCAGTTCATCAGCTTTGACCATTTAGCAGTACTAACTCCTTCTACTAGCAGTATTAAGTAACCTTGGCAGTACTAACTTTGTACTGACAGTACTAACTCCTTTAGTACTGTTGGGGTGACCCGGGGTGTCCCCCCCCCGGGGGGGGGGGGGGTGGTGGGGGGCGTCAGTATTAAAGTTCATATGAAGTTTTATTTCCTAACAATCCTCCCTATAACTTGTGATTGTCCTTTTAAATTCATCAAGTTTATGCTGAATAAAATCTTTAGTCTTCTTCTTAAGCTGTGATTCTTTCAAACAATTTTGTCACTTCTGAACTTGAGATCTTATAAATCTGAGAAGCTCAATCGCCTGTGTACTCTCATGATCAACCTCTAATCTCTTCTTCAACATCTTGGAGATCATCACTTGGCTTAAAGGATATTTCTTCTCTGTCAGCATATGTATGGCCATCCCATTCTCCATCAATAACATGTGAATACCACAGAAATCATACAAACTCCAGCTTAGCAGATTGTATTGATGCTGATTCTTCCATAACTCATCATCTTCATTTGGCTCAATGTAACACCCCCATTTTCGGGACAATGCAGCGGAACATATATGGGTGTTACTTACTAGCACAATTACACATAATTCATAAAGAACGACTCAAAAGAGACGTTATAATAACATTGGTCCCAAAATAACAAGTTTGAACAATATCCCATATTCGACATATGGTCGGCAGACAGAATAAAGATGAGACTGATAAGATAATTGCTAAAGCCATGTTACAGGAGCGTGGGAGATTATAGGCTAAAATTTCATCACAGATTCAACAAGCAATTGATAATCACATTCCTTCTTTGGTTGTCCGTAAGAAATTATATGTCTGGACATATTCTCCATGTTCATCCAGCTATACCACAAACAACATATGTTCCTGAAAAACAATATCAACTATATCTTTTAATGAAAAACAATCCTCAGTTGCAGCAACAGGACATAGCAATATGGCTGGCACTTCAGATGAAATTTGAGACACTTCAGGTACCTCAAACTACTTGTAGAACTTCTGCCGTTCGCCCAAGAGATCAGGACGACCCTCATGATGATGCTCCTCCTGAGGGGGAGAATAGTGCAAAGCGACAGATTACATCTGAGTATGAAGCATATGCGACTAGAGAGTAGTCTAGATAGGTTAATGAAATTGAACAAAGTCCATCATCTTCAGGTAATCAAGAGCAAGTTGATGATTATGATTTTTGGACTGAGTCGTATGCTTCAGATGATGATGAAATACCGACAAAGCAAGTATCACAAGACATTATGGAAGAAGTGTCACTGACTATTAATGAGGCAGAAACTAAAGATAAAAAAGATGGCGGATGAGATGCTAAGACAAAGATGCACTTCAGGAGATGAACATCAGTATCACATTGATCAGATGAAGAATTTCTTGCAAAGTGATATTGTTTGGGAAAGTAGAAAGGAAATTCTTGACTCTCCACATCCAAGAAAGGCTACACCTCTTGTTCTTAGTTGTCAAAGAAATCCTGATGCTCCAGCACTATCTCTGATAAATCAAGATCTGTTGTATTTGAAGAAAGGAAATTCAGGACCCGAAAAGATAGTTTTGTCACTTCATAAGTTTCCTGCGGTTATCTTCAATGATGACGATATTGAAGAACGAACTTCCAGATGGGTTAATAAGTGTGTAAAGAAGTTTAATCCTTATGCAAGATATGGTGTTGAACACTGGAAGAATCCTCATGCAAAGATCTTCTACATAAGGAAACAGAAAGAGCCTGGAAGACCGAAGGAAGAGATTTATTCGAATTCAAAGATTGTTCAAGTTATCAAGACATACTGGGAATTGGGTCATGAACATAAGTTTATCACAGAGATAGTGGCAAGAAGAGCTAATGACTGCATAGTGTCAATTACCGAGCCAGATTACAAGAATCTCAATAAGAATGATATTGAAGACATATATTTGCTGATCATGAATGGCAAGGTACCGGATTATGCTGATACAGGATTGCTATGGTCTTTATCAGTATTCATCAGAAGTTCAGTGATATGGGAAAGAGTGCACGACTTTCAACTTGGAATCGAAAGCTATCAACAGAAGGTCAATCTCACTGCACCAACAATGACTTTTCCAGGAATTGAAGAGTATGAAGTGTTTTCTATTGTTTATGAGCCCGTGCATGGAATCATTTACAAGAATAGCAAGAAAGAGAAAAGGGTGATGAGACATTCTGAGATTCATAAGTTTTGTGATGCAACACTGATGAGAGTGCTTGAAGGATTAAAGAGTTACAATAATGATGTCAAGTATGGCTATGTGCAAAAAGAACTTACAAGTGATGAAGTGGAGTATCTTAAGTTGTTTGAAGAAGAAATTGAAGTAAGACTGAAGTATCGAAATCAAATGAGAAGATGGGAGATGTATGTTAATGGAAGACCACTTGGACCAAGGAGGGAACGCCCAGAATAATCGACCCTTAGGGGGAGATTGTTAGGTTCATAAAAAGTGTCGATTATGTGGTTTTATTATATTTTGTTATTAGACTTTATTTTGTTTAGAATAATATAGTTTGTAATAAGGTTTATTATGCTTAAAGAAGGAAATAGCATAATAACCAAAGTCTAGGGACTAGTATTGTAAAGTTAGGAAAATAAGGAAGGAAAGCCTCCTTCCATTAGCTATAAATACCCTTCTAATCTTCATTAGAGGGTGATGCTCTTGTAACCAACTATTATAGTTTTCCCTCCATTAATATCGTTTTGAATTTCCTTTACTTGCCCTCCCCTATAATTCTCTCTATTCTTACATGTTGATATGATTGATTCAAGATTATGTGACCTATCATATATGATGATGTATTGCCTAATAAATTGTTTTTCAACAAGTTTACAGAATTGTAACCAAACAGTCTACTTAAAAAAGGCGAATATGGGAGGTCCAGATTCACAAACATTATAATCTATGAAAACTTATAATCATGAACATTGAGAGACAAAATTTTAAACTGTGAATCAAGTGGTTATATGAGACTTCTCTCTATGACATGGGTTGTGTTGGTATGTCCAATAACAGTCAAACTTAATGGGTGAAAATGGTGTCAGCTGTTAATATGTTAACAATATACACCATCAAAATAAAGCAGTGTTAATATGTTATCATGCTGCATATGACACCAGAATTCCTTCAAAATAATTGAATAGAAAAGACTTACTTGTAGCTCCATTGCATCCTCAATCCTATAGATGATTCTTACCATAGTAGGCCGTTTCTCTAAATCCAGATCGATGCACTTATATGCAATATCTATAAACGTACGAAAAGAACCAATGCCAATTTTATCTTTTACAAGGGGATCAACTAACTTGTCCAGTCCCTTGTTGTAGTAGCGTCTGGCCAGATTTATCAAAAATTGTCGATCACTGTCTCTAAAGCTTCTTTTTTGCCAAGCTGGTATGAGCTCAAACATTACCACGCCGAACGAGTACACATCCGACTCTATCCGGAGGATGCCACTTTCTTGGTAACTGGGATCAATGTAATATTTGGTACCCATAGCCTTTGTAAAGAGTTTGCTATATGGCTGATCATCCGGGCCGCATTTTGACAGCCCAAAATCACATATTTTAGCTTCAAAATTTCCATCCAACAATATGTTACCACTCTTGATGTCTCTGTGTATTACTGTGGTTCTTATCTTCACCACCGAAATAAAGGTATTTAAGTCCTTTTGCTGCCCCTATGCAAATCTTCAGTCTCTCTGCCCATGTAATGGGACGGTCTTTATCAGGTTTTTCAAGATGACGTTCCAGGCTTACTTTGGTAGCATAATCAAATACCAAAATCATATCATTGCCTTTATCATAATACCCAATGAAATCAATGATATTTTTGTGGTGGAACATGGAAATCAACTTAAGCTCGTTATTAAACTCGGGATTTCCTTATTGATCATTCAGATTAAGGCATTTGATGGCAACTATGCGGTTATTCCAGCGTTCAGATAGTTTTCCTTTGTAGACCGTACCAAATCCACCGCTTCCAATAGGTCGTTCACCGAATTCTTTGATGGCCTTCTCGATCTCCTCTAGTGGAATTCAAAAATCTTGCTTTTGAGATTGTAAGCTCTGTATGGTAAAAGTAGAATCTCTGGTTCTGAGAATATACTGAGTTTGGTTAGTGATGACATATTAGTTTGCCCTTATCTTAAAAATTGACAATAACAAATACCTAAGAAACTTAAACCTAAATTCTTTTAGTGTTGCATTTCTTGTTTATATTATTTTTACCGATACACAAAATAGACTTCTGTTGGAAACATATAATGTGATATTAACTCGATATTTTGAGAATATACATGGGTTTATGCATATTGCAAATTGTCACGCTCACGGCACATACTCTTAAGTAATTTTTTTCAGAATATTAACGTGGTCTCAGTAGTTGTGGTTAATGGGGAAAAATTAATAGTGACCTTTTTCAGAAAACCAATATGCACCAGTAAACTACATCACACAAAATCAAGATATAGAATAAATGGGTAGAAGTTCTTATCTTTGAATTCTAGATCAACTGGAAATTTCATGATGAGTCACATAACAATATCAGAAGATATTAAAAGATGTTGAAAAAAATCAATTTCCATTTTTAGAAGATTTTGTAACCATCTTGTTAATGTCATTTGAAACCCAATACAAAAACATGGATCATGCGGGACAAAAAAAAGAGCAAAATGTATAATTATTACTGTAATATAACCTTTCTTGTCCTTGCATTTTAGTTTAAGCATATGATCCTTGATGGCTTTTTTCTCCTCTGCACACCCAAACAACCATGTCAGCCAACAAAAATGGTGACAAACGCCAGGATCTTTTTAGGGTTTAGGGTTGTGTTAATATGAGAATGTATTGAATTTGAATATTGAATCTGTATTGATTGTATAAAACAAATCATGTGATACATGTTTCATTCATATCATGTGATTTTATAAAATAAATCTCCTGATTCGATAATATTTGGACAAGAATGTAAACAAAACGTACCATTGCTTCTGCTTCTGCTTCTGCTTCAGCATGAACGATTTTTTTATTCTCGAGTCCCATTGCTTCTTCTTCTTATGTTTTTTGAATGATGAATGATATGGTTATGATCAATGCAATAGGTTATTTATATAAGCATGAGGCTATTAATGAAATTTCAAATTTATAATTAGCATTGAATGAAATTACAATTAGTATTCAAATTATCAATTAGCATTAAATGAGGCTATACGTTTTTTATTCAATGAGGCTATATAAGTTTTTTTCAAATGAGGCTATATACGTTTTTTATTCAAAAGCTGATGCTATACATTTTTTTTCAAATTATCAATTATCAATATGTGTTTTCAAGATTCCATGCATTAAATTTTCAACATTTTCTAAATTAGCAATTTTTCAACTTTCAAGAGAATCATAAATCTCCTTTATAAAGAGTATAGATAGATAGTAGATAAATATTGATGCTTTTTTAATAAAAATAATGTCTAATTTTGTAATTTTACATTGTTTTTAATAACCGTTACCGCTAACGTTACTAACACTTTTTTTTAACAAACACTACTCTACCTTCTCTGATAACTACTAAAGCTTACTGCTTACTATTTCTAGCTACTACTGCTTACTGCTACGTATTACCAAACATATTCTTTAAAATAATAAAAAAACAATCATTATATTTTTCTTCTTTTTTATTTTTTGCACCATAAAAATTTTGAAAATGATATATCCTTCTACATATCATTCTAGTTATATTATTGGTGAATGTGAAAAAATAAATAAATGAAATAATAAAAGAGAAAAAGTGAATTCCACTTGTCATCTTCATATGTGGGTAAGATGATTAGTATCTTGAAATTGTAGGAAGATAGAGCAATGCTCTAACAATTTTACTCTTAACCGATCAACTGACAACTTCCTTAAAGTTTATAATAATAGGGAGGTGATTTAGTCACGGTAGAAATTGATTCATCCACATAAAATTAAAAGGAAATTACATATATGTCCTCACAATTTATTTATTTATATTTACAATATAGATCCTTCTCTCCAATAACTTGTATTTTACTTTGTGGGTCATACACGTAGCTACCGTGGCTTTACCATGATCAATTCAACTTCGTCCAACTACATATGTCAGGTTCCAGCCTTAGAGGTACTTGTATCTTTTTTTCATTAACAAAGATGATAAATTAAGGATTCAGTAAGTGCGATTTTTGTTGTGTTTTGTTGGCCCAAGAACAGGGTGAAGATAATCGATGCCTAACTAATTACCAATGAAGGTTACCGGATATCACTTGAAGTCGTGTGGTCACTTTTTAAAAAAGATTATTTGACCCTATGCCTAGGTTACACTTGTTTTAGGCACAAATCAAGAACCTTTGTCTTCTAAGTGTTTTATTGTTTTCTGTGTTGGTGAGTGTCTTTCATGCAAGTGTCCATCTCTATTTATAAAAATGAAAAACTCTTAATCAAAAGAGTTTGTAACTCCTGGTCAAAAGAAGTTATGAGCATTAATTGGCCAATTAATCTCATAACTTGTTTCATAAATGCATAGTGGTTACATGACCATAATCATGATCCATGTAGTCAAACTTAAAACAACCCATTTAATAAGAGTAGTTACAACCATTTAATGTTGAAAACGCGCCATTTAATAACATTTAAGCTAACCACTAAAAGAGTCAGGGATAATCATTGACTTAATGGGTGTACACTCCGTACCTCCAAACTCATTTCCAAGTATGATCTAATTCCTACAATTGCAATAAATTTTCAACAATCCTCCACAATTTAGTACAATTCTTTTACATGAAAATTAAACATAAAACAAACATATGCATAAATGAAAATGTCCCAAGGATTGAATTTCCATCTTAGTAAATTACACGTTTAAATATTCGAGAATCAGGATGTTCTAAGAATTAAACCCTTCAACCCATTTGAATACCTGAAGATAAAATACACACAAGATTTCAAACACTTAAATACTCTTGACACAATACAAGCCATGTGTCCATATCCAATTCATAAATGTTGTAAGAGCCAAAGTTCATGCTCTCTGAAGCGGGCAAAAAACATCAACATTTACATAGGTGGTTTCTCTTTATTCATGCTTCTGCAAAGCACTTTTTTTCAAGAAATTAACCATTGAGAGTAAACACCTCATCCGTCCTTTTCAGCAGGTTCCAAGCACATCCTTGGGATGATCGTAAAACATGTGCTTCAGTCCACTGAATGTTCGGCTTTTCACATTGAACTCAGGTACCAAGTTTCCTCAGTAGGTAGTTGGGTGTCCTAGCATTTAGTGACTTGGTTGGACTTTAAACCCATCCCTTCAGCAGACTTTAAAACCAAAACTATAGCCAGTCCCCTTTTCAAGTGATCAGTTAAGTTTTCTAAGACCTCACAAACTTTATAGAAACCACCCCATTCATGATAAGTTCAAAAATCATGCTATGTCTGGCACCTAAGTGTCTAGACTTTCCATTGTACATTTGGCTATAAGCCTTTGCCAATGTAGAAGCATTGTCACAGCGAATAGAAATAGGTGTTATAGGTTTGGACCATAATAAAATCTCAAGGATCAGGTTTCTTAACCATTCAGCTTCCTTACCAGCAGCTGCTAAAGCCACAAATTTAGATTCCATTATTGAACTGGTGATGCAAGTTTGCTTCTTGGATCCCAATGAAATTGTACCTCCACCAAGCAGGAAAACCCAGCCATTGGTAGATGAATGTCTTCAGTATTGTTGATACCATGCTTGCATTAGTGTATCCTTCTAAAGATTGAAGGATAGCTAGTATAAATCCTAACTAAAATCCGATAGTAACTTTAAATACTTCAGTACCATCTGAATTGCTTGCCAATGATGTATTAGGATTACTAGTGTACCTACTCATTTTACACACTGAAGATAATCAATAGCCTAGCTAATTACCAAAGATGGTTACCGAATATCACTTGAAGTCATGTAATCACTTTACAAATAAGACTTTTCGACCTTATGCATGGGTTACATGAATAACTCCTTAGGATAAAACCAAATCCTTGTTCTTGTTTTAGGCACAAATCAAGAACCCTTTGCTTCTAAGTGTTTTTGTTTTTCTGTGTTGGTGTGCCTTTCATGCAAGTATTCATCTCTATTTATAAGGATGAAAAACTCTTAATCAAAAGAGATATGTAAATCATGGTCAACAAAGAGTTATGAGCATTACTGGCCATTAATCTCAAAACCTCCTTCATAAATGCATAGTGGTTTCAATTGCCAATAAAACATTGTCATTAAGTCAAACTTAAACTGCCCATTTAATAGGTGTAGTTTACGAAACATTTAATGTTGAAACCGTCCATTTAATATACATTAAGCTAACCACTAAAAGAGTTAAGGAGAATTAGTTACTTGATGGGTGTACACTCCGTACTTCTAAACCCATTTCCAAGTTTGATTCAATTTCCACAATTACACTAAATTTCCAACACGATTGAATAGTAGTTAATTTTTATTTGCTTTAAAAACTAAGAACAATGTTCTATCAATGAAAATTGTTACACTTATTAGTCACCAACGATATTCTCAATATATATGATTTTTGCACTTGTAACGAGACATAGTTAAAGATGAAAAGAAGAAAAAAAAATCCATGCACGTTGATATGCAATGATTCATTATTGTAAATATGTAATGACAACTTTGTTAACAGATGACTTCAACTGAGCATACTATGATGAATCAAAATGAAGAAATATATTTGGCTACTTCTAAATTCAAATCAAATGATGATTTACTTAAGAGTGTACGAGCATTTTATTACGCTAAAGGATACAAGTTGTCTTTTTGCGATTTAAAAAAAGACCAATATGTCACGTTGCAGTGTGATCTAAGCGGTGTGTATCAAGATAAACGGCATGCTGAAACTAAGCGAAAAAAGAGTACCGAGTCTCGTTTGACTGATTGCCCCTTCTAGATTATAGGTAAAAGGGAAGTGATGGTGTATGGGATTTCAAAGTAAAAATTTGGCATATAACCATGATCCATCCACCGATATGTCAAGGCAACCATAATTTTATCGATTAGAACCAGGTGATGTACAAACTGTAAAGACAATGTCCTTTTCTGGAATACCACCAAGACAAATCCTTTCAACTTTACGTCAACAAAACCCAAATCTTCCCGCAATCTCTAGAACTATAACAATTTGAAGGCAAAATTCCGTAAGGATGATTTGGGTAATTGATCAGCCATTAGTCTTTTATTTGATGAGCTTGAAAAAGGTAGGTTTGTACATGATATTCTGCATAGTCCAGATGGGTATATAACTGGTTTGTTCATTGCACATCCTTTGTCAATTAAACTGGCTAAAGCCTTCTCTAATGCATTTGTAATGGACTGCACATACAATAACCAATAGATACACCATGCCTCATCCTGATATCATATGAGTTACATGCTTTAATACGTCTTTTTATTCTGGTTTTGTTTTCCTAGAGAAAGAGGATAAAGACCATTATGTTTGGGCACTAAGTGTATTTAAGAAGATTCTTGGTGATAGTAATCAACCTTCTGTGATTATGTCAGACAGAGAAATAGCACTAATGAATGCTATCACGGATGTGTTTCCAACCACAAAAAGTCTTTTGTGTGTTTGGCATATTGAAAAGAATGTGTTTTCATATTACAAAGGGTACTTTGAACGTGCTAAAGAATTTAATATGTTTATGTCATGTTGGAATAAGTAAGTGTATTCAACAACAAAGTCTTTGTTTGAGAGAAATTAGATGGAATTCGAGTTATTTTATAGTGGTAAGAAAGATGCAATTGAGGATATAAAGGACACGTGGTTGCCCTGGAAAGACAAATTTATTAGTGCTTGGACTGAAAAGTACTTGCATTTTGGTAATCGTTCCTCCTCGAGAGCTGAAGGTGCTCATGCTAAACTCAAGTTGTATCTACAATTATCTACAGGAAGCTTTCAAAACGTGAAAAAGAAAATTTCTTTAGCTGTTGAGCATGAATTTAATAAGATCAAAGTGAAGCTCACAAGTGAGAAAATTCGAGTACCTCACAACTGCAACATGCCTCTTTTTAGAGAACTTTTATCTTATGTATCTCAGGTTGCATTGAAGAAGATACACAAGCAGTATGAAAATATTAAAGATGGTAATATTTATTTGAATCACACTTGTGAATTGTTATATAATGTTAATTCACTTTATCATTTATAATTTTCTTTTTTCTTTTTTAGGTACGGTCACTTCATGCACTGGTCATTTTATGGTGACTATAGGTCTTCCATGTTGTTAGGAATCCAAAAAAGGATCGGTCACTCCACGTATTTTACGTTTCTAGCTCATAGTCCATAAAGTATTATTTAGTAAGCTAACCAGGCCAAAGATAAGCAAAAGCCTATGGAAAGCCCATGAAGGCCCATCCATAGCCAGCCCTAAAAGTATATTTATACACCTATCTATGCCTTGGGGAGGTGGTTGGTTGTTCATTATTTCACACACATTATACAAGTTTTCTTTCATGTTTCTTTCTTTCTCTAAAATGTTCATCCAACCACTCTCTCTCTAAAAACACCTTTCTTCCCTAACATTGTATGTTATTTTATTGTTCTTCAATTGGTATCAGAGCCAGGTTCAAAGACATTTGATTTTCGATTGTATGGAGTAGATATCTCTAAGAATTGGTATCTCTTCCCTAACATTATATGGAGTATATATATACATGATAACCTTCTCTTAAACTTGTCTTCATGGATAGCTTCTTTTGATAACTTTCGATCGCCAATTAAAGATCTTCTACACGCCTTCTGATGACTATGCTTATTGTAAACATTCGCAATGATACACCCAAAGCTAGACATTCCTCAATATTGAGATTTGTCAGCTTGCTTTGTACAAGAAGAAGCAACATGTCTTCGATGTCTTGAAGGCGAAGTCTGTTGTAATCGCCCTCTTTGAATGTGTACAACTTTTCATCATCTCTATGAACAGTGATCCATTCTAAATGTTTATAATTGTGCCATTCGACAATCGTAAGCTTCTTAATTCCAATGATTCTATTTCTAGAGTAGACATCATGAGCAGATTCCCTGTTTACTGCAAATCCAAAGAATTGTTGACGTTTTCGCCCCCAGTGAGAGATGCCCCAAACTGCATGTTTATCGTAGATAATCGGCACTTGACTCCACATGGTGTTTGGGACCAAGTCTTCAATCCATTTGATGTGTCCATTATCTGCATCCTTTGTATTCGTCACTGAAGTAGCATACGTTCGGCTTGAGACACCACCACTTAAATATGCAAGGTCATTGTTGATGAAGTAATCAAAAGGTATTACTCGACGACCTCGTGAATTGGGTATCAATGGTAAGGGCTTACGCGGATCATGTGGATATTGCTGTCCTTCAGGGTTGTTCCAGTCTAGTTGATCAGTAGTTGCCTTGCAGACTTCTTCAAGGAAGTATTCATGTTCCACCAGACTCTTGCACGAACCTTTCATTAACTCGAATGTTGGACTGACTAGTAATTCTGGATTCAAAGTATCAACTTTAAGCCGATTCAACACGAATGCTGAGAAGTCTAGAGGAGTATCCATCAACTTATTAAATGACTCACGTGGATCTACTTTCCAAGCCAAATTGCTTATCCAAGGTTGAATTGGTCCATAAGCAGCAAGCAAAGTCTTGTTCTAATCACGATCGGGAGTTGGAGGTTTTGCTGGTTTCTGAAACCAATCAGGATGCTGAGTGGTATCATCAACATGTTGATCTTCAGTAAATCCTGTAATGAACTCCTGATGTGCGGGTTCTTCCACGTCTTCAACAGTGTGTATTGGCTCATCTGCTTGAGCAGACTTGTCAGTAGACTTTTGATGAGATTTGTACCCTTCTTTAGACTTGCCAGTTGACTTGGAAGTCTTCTCCTTTGGTGCACTAGTTGACTCAAGTTCTTTTCCAGCTCTTCTTTTCTTGGACCCTCGGTTTGATCCAGTGGAGGGTTCTTTGTCTTTATCCTCATCATCTCGACGTCTTTTAAGCATGACAGTATCTCCATATGTTTCAAGGATGTATTTGTCACTTTCATAAGCGTCAACCAATGCTTTGTAGAGAGTCTCTTGTTGAACTGATCGGTGGATTGATTTGTTATTCTCTATTTTATCTATGAGAATCTTCTTCAGCTCAAGTTCAGATAGGTTAGCTGCTATAGCATGGGATGTCTTAGCTTCATTGGATGAACGAGTCAGAACTTCAGCTTCAAGTTGTTCATTTACTGATTCCTTAATTCTCGGTAAAATCTTGGAGACTTGCTCCTTAACTTGTACTTTGACTTGCTCCTTGATGATTTTCTTCATATTTTCACCAATTTTATTGATGAAGGCTTCATTTTCGGCTTGAGCTTCTTCTCTAAGTCTGTCTGACTGTAGTTGAACAGCTACTTTTACCGCTTTATTCATCTGATTGGAAATGTACTTATCAATAATACCGAGAATTGATGAAACTGCTTCAACAAATGGGTTTGTCTGCTTAAATTCTAAGAAGTTGTCTTCCAAAGATTCTACTCTATCTTCAAACTTGAACAAAGAACCAAAGTTTGGAAGATTTTGTAGTGAGATACTTGGAACAATTGTTGGAGTGGG